>VMDO01005014.1:0-117159 GCA_007922755.1 Pedetes capensis | reverse complement strand
AATTCTTTCTTGTATAATGACTCTGTGTATTCTTCCCATCTTCTTTTGATGTTTCCTGCATCATTTAATATTTTCCCTATAGAATCTTTCACTACTGCCACTCGAGGCTTGAATTTTTTTTTCTCTTCCTTAAGCTTGAGAAACACAGAGCATGTTCTTCCCTTTTGGTTTTCTGCCTCCAGCTCCTTGCACATGTCATTATAATAATTGTTTTTGTCTTCTCAAGCTGCCTTCTAAAATCTTCTGTTTAGTTCCTTAACTTCATCATGTCTTCCTTTTACTTTAGCCGCTCAGTGTTCAAGGGCAAGTTCTACTGTCTCTTTTGACATGTAATTTGGTCTTTTCTTCTTTTCTTGTCTTTTTAAGAACTTTTTGCTTCCTTCTTGAATGATATATTTTATGTCATGCCACAACTCTTCTGGTCTCCTATCATTTGTGTCTAATGCATTAAACCTACTTTTGAGGTTGTCTCTGAACTCAGGTGGAATATACTCAAGGTCATACTGTGGCTCTCGTATACTTATTCTAATTTTCTTCAGCTTCAGTTTGAACTTGCATATGAGAAGTTGATGGTCTGATCCACAGTCAGCACCTGGTCTTGTTTTGACATTTGGTATAGAGCTTTTCCATTGTCTCTTTCCACACATGTAGTCAATTTGATTCCTGTATGTTCCATCTGGTGAAGTCCATGTGTATAGTCTCCGTTTATGATGTTGAAAAAATGTATTTGTAATGAAAAAGTCATTGGTCTGACAAAATTCTATCGTGCGATCTCCAGCTTCCTTTCTGTCACCAAGACCATATTTTCCAACTACTGAGCCTTCTTCTTTGTTTACAACCTTTGCATTCCAGTCACCAGTGATTATCAGTATGTCTTGATTGCATGTTTGGTCTATTTCAGATTGCAGAAGCTAATAGAAGTCTTCCCTTTCTTCTTTTGTGGCCTTAGTGGTGGGTGCATAAATTTGAATAATAGTCATATTAACTGGCCTTCCTTGTAGGTGTATGGATATTATTCTATCACTGACAACATTGTATTTCATGACAGATCTTGAAATGTCTTTTTTGATGATGAATGCAACCCGATTTCTCTTTAGTTTATCATTCCCAGCATAGTAAACCATATGATTGTCTGACTCAAAATGGCCTATGCTGGTCCATTTTAGCTCACTGATGCCTAGAATGTCAATGTTTATGCACTCCATTTTTCTTTTAATAATTTCTAATTTGCCTAGATTCATACTACCTACATTCCATGTTCCAATTATTGATGGATGTTTACAGTTGTTTCTCCTCATTTTGAGTCATGCCACATCAGCAAATGGAGGTCCCTGAGGCTTTACTGCATTTCCGTCATCACGGTAGACTCTACTTTGATGGGGGAACTCTTCCCCAGTAGTCTTTTGCGTGCCTTCCAACCTGGGGGGCTCATTTTCCAGCACTATATCTGACAGTGTTTCTTTGCTATTCATAGGGTTTTCAATGGCTAGTTGTTTCAGGAGTGGCTCGCCAGGTCCTACTCCCTAGTCTGTCTTAGTCTGGAAGCTCAGCTGAAAATCTGTCCACCATGGGTAACCTTCCTCATATCTGAGGTACCAGTGGCAGAGCTCTCAGCCTCATCGCAACACACAAGCCCCCACAGTGTGGCAAACTGCCAGATGTGTGGGGGTCTTAACAGTTACCTCTTTGAAAATAAAATTCCTCTGCACAATCCCAGGGTACAAAGGTCAAGGTGGTGGTTACAATGTAGAATCACAGGCTGTCAGCCCAGGAAGTTCTTAAGGACCATGCACATCACACCCCCTACTTACAGATGAGATGACTAATGTCCAGAAAGGACCAGATGACTTTTCCAAGGTCATCCACAGAGTGAGAAGCAAAAACAAGCTGTACCCCAGAGTCTCGACCCTGGGGTAGAGAGGGCCACACTCTGGAGAGGAGAAGCTGGTCTCAGCCATCTGACTAGCTCAGAAGGAGGCCTCTGCCTCCAAATCCCTCTCCTACCCAACTTTCACGGCCTTTCCTGCCACTTCCTAGTTTTGGCTTCTGGTTCTTCCCTCAGGGTCACAGCACCACCACCAGCCGCCACTTTCCCCTTCTCTACCCAGCACAGGGGACACATGTGCATTTCACACCCCCAGCCTTGCCCTCTGCTCCCTTAAGTAGCCCTAGGATCCACCCCCATGGGTCTCTCTGCCTCTCCTGCAGGCTTCCTGCTTATCAATCAAGCGTCCCCTCCCTGTCCTAGCATCTGGGCCACACTTACCCCGCCCACTGCTCATTTGCTTTTCCTGTTCTTTCTTTCTTTTTTTGTTTTTGTTTTTGTTTTTGTTTTTTCCCAGTTTTGGCAGTTGAACCCTGGGCCTCACACATGCTATGCAAGCACTGTACCACTGAACCACACTCTTGGCCCCTTTTATGTGTTTTTTTTATTTTGAGACAGGGTCTCAGTTGCACAGGCTGCCCATAGCCTTGAAATTGCAATCCTCCTGCCTTAGTCTCCCTAGTAGCTGGAATTACAGACATGCACCACTGCACCTGGCTAACCCCTTTCTTAAGAGCCAGTTTCTCTTCTGAACCCCAGAGGAACTTATTTTCAGCACTAGCCAAGTTGGTACTTGGCATCAATGGCTTCAGGCTTCTGCTTAATTCTCTGGTCCCTAAATGTCCAATGCTGCCTTTCCCCAGGTTGCGAACTCAACAAGAGCAAATGCAGCCTTTTCCATGCCCAGCATGGGAAGGAGCACAGAGAAGACTCTCAGAAACTCTAGGGGCAGCAAGTGTCAGAGACAGTCACAGCTGCCACTAAAGCAGGCTGAGAACATGCTACTTGCCAGGCAGAACATGCTGCTGCAGGCCAGGCAGGCCCCCAGAACCTTGGAGAGAGCTTAACAAGGGAACCAGAGAGGAGGGAGGTGGCCCAGACCTGCTGCACACTTGGGCTTCAGAGAAGGAGGAGATGGGCTGCCAGCGATCAGTGACACCTCTGGCAACAGGAAGGACCCAGTCACAGGAGCCTTGGGGGAAGGAATACCCCACTGCTCTTTGCCCTCCTCTCTACCTACACTGGCCAAGCTCAACCAGAAGCCAGGGGCAAAGAAATCTAAATAGTGGAAGAGTGAGGGGTTAGCTCTTCTCTCACCTCCCAAGGACCTAGGGCAAGGTAAAGAAAGATGAGGGATGTGGAGGAGTAGGGGACCAGAGCAAAGAGAGACAGGGAATAACCAGCATGTGCAGATACTGGCTACATAATTGCCCTCAGAAGGTTTAGGTTGATAGAGTGCTGCTCTGCACTCTTAGTGGCCCTAGGTTTGATCCCCAGTACCACAAAAATGGGAGAAGGACGTGGCATTCCATGTCTGAAGTGATCCTGAAATAATCAGCCACTGAAAACACTATGAATAGCAGAGAAGCACTGACATAGTGCTGGGCATGACAGTGTCAGGGAGTGTTTTGTCTACTGTATACAGGGTCGCTATGAGTTGGACCTGACTTGATGGCACCTAACAGCAACATCTCATTTAAGCCTTCCCAATAATCCCACAGGAAACAGATGTTGATCCTCATTCACAAATGAGGAAACTGAGGCACAGGGAGATTCATTAACTTGCCCAGAGTCATGAAATTCAAAGGTGGCCAAGCCTAGATCCATATACAGACCATGATACCAGCCCTGTATGTTTAAAAAAATGGACTAAAATATCTTGTGGAATAAACTAAATAATGATCAAGTGTAATTAATTAATGCAATGGATCATTGTCTCTTCCGCATCCATCCCTGTACTGCAGAAGCCTAGAGAATCTTCATGGTCCTCACAGCAGGTGAACTTCTCTCCCAACCCCATTCCCACTAGGAGCACAGTCGTCCATTGTCTAGAATAGCAGCTCTCTAACACTTTGCTCTCAGAGCCTCTTTACTCTGAAAATGTTTTGAGACCCACCATAGAGCTTTGGTTTGTATGAGATTTACTTGTCAACACTCGTCAAATTACATAGTCAAACAGAAATTTTAAAAAGTGAAAGTACAAACCACAGGGGAAATGGAGCCATCATACATCATGGTGCTTCCAGAAAAGTCTGCACCCTCATGACAGAGTGAGAGCCAAAAGAGCAACCAACATCTTAGTATTGTGACGAAAACAGTTTTGACCTAGTGGATTCTCTTGGAAAGGTCATGAGGACCTGCCAGTTGTCCTCACACCAAAGTCTGAGCACCATCCACCTAGCAGATGTCTTTATTTTATTAAAATAATCATGTAAACCACAATCGTATGTATTCTCAGCCTGCACATGGTGGTTTAAGACTCAGGTCTTCTCTCTCCTTTTTTTAATCCTGTCACTACTGAGACCCCTCCAGCAGGGGTTGGGAGTTCTTGGCAGCTGTGTCCCATGACCAGAGCTTAGATGCAGAAGCATCTGCAACAGCTGCCCTGGGAGGGAACGATGAGCTGAGCTTAGCATCACCTGTGGGGCACAGGGTTTCCAGGGGCCATGTCATAGAGCAGGGGCCAAGTGCAAACATGAAGCAAAGCAGAAGCCTTTGTGGAGAGGAAAAGGAGAGAAGTTGATCAACTGGCAACATCCGGGGAGGTCAGTGGGGACAGATCCTCAGCAAGGAGGGGAGAGGAAGGGCAGGAGATGGGGCAGCTCTGGGGTGGATGGGGAGGACTTGCCCTGCCATTCTGCTCCTTTCTGAAAGGTTTGTCTTGTGCCAAAGGGCATCACAGCAAGGCAGGAAGCAGGAGGGGCCTCCCAACCATCCTCCGCTAAAGCTGCTGGTCACTGGTCATCTGATTCCCAGATAGCTTAGGAGCTAATAAACTCTGAAAGGCAATCCAAAAAATGGTGGATGAGATGCTGCATGGATTCACTCAGTATGAAATGATATCCTTTTTAAATCTGGTTTCGCACTTTATCTTTCTTTTATGCTACCTTTACGCTATTTGATTTCATCCACCTACACTCTGTCCTTGAGCGTGTTTATAGTCTGCAGTGAAAAGAAAGATTTCATATCCTCAAACAGGAACCTCTTCCACAGAAAATGTGTGATCTCCTCTCATCTGCCTTGTCCTCAAGAAGAAATGAATCCTCTTTCGAAGTGCTCTCTGCCAACTCACTCTGGGTACCATCCATCTCCAGCCAAGAATCAATACAGCGACGATGGCATCCCGATCACCTTCACAGTCATTTCTACTTTCCAGTCACTGTGTGCTGAGCACTGACACCCCCCGCACACATGTTCTTTCTCGTTTTCCTAACAGCGCCATAAGAGCGGGCCACTGCCCTCTGTTACAGATGAAGAAACTGAGGCTCAAAGGATTGTGTCTCATCCAGCTGATAAAGGGCTGAGCCACCACTTGAACCCAGGAGGTCAAATTGGTCCAAACCTCTGGTGACCCAGTTTCTGTGTTGCCTCTCAACCACCTTTTTTGCCTTATTCAGAGTAGCCTTGTAGTATGGCCTCCTAATGCTTCCCAAACCTGTCCACTGCTGTGTCAGCCACCGTTCTCCTGAGAGCGTCTCCTAGCCCTGGGGACTCCTTGCTGAGCACCCTGGCTGGCGGATTTTTCCGATAACCACAGAGAAGGTATGTTTGCCACCTGGGGGGCTTGCTATGGACAGTTTCCTCCGTGCATTGAGTTCTTGTCCCTTCCAGGGGATGAAGCCTTCAGTACCTTGCTAACTCTGCCTGCCTGGCCTTGGGGCCCGAAATTCTAATCGCATGCTTAAAAACAACTTGCATCTCCTTCTTACTCACTCCGAGTATTTTTTCTCATTGCCCTTGGAAGAATGCCCTCTCCCTGAGGTTATGAAAACAGAGCACAGGAGTTGAAAATATCCACCTTAATATGTCAGGGGAAAGTTTTGCAGACACTAATCAAATCCTTTAAGATCTCCAGTATCAACATTTCAAAGGTTCCTGCTGCTCCCCTTTTCCCTCACAGGATGATAACACAGCCAGTGGGGTGAGCGCTGAAATGTTCCAACTTGGAAGATTGTTCTGACATTGGCACCAGGCTTCAGCACATCTGTGCACACGCAGGTGGGTGTGCCCATCCAGATGTGCTTTGTGGCATATGTGAAAGGGTCACTAGAACATGTTGTTGTTGTTGTTGTTGTTAGGTGCCATCGAGTCATGTCCGACTCATAGCGACCCTCATAGGGTTTTCAATGGCTGATTGTTTCAGGATTGCCTTGGGAGTGGATTGCCATGTCCTTCTCCCATTTTTGCAGTGCTGGGTATCAAACCCCGGGACCTCAGAGACGGCAGAGCTGTGCTCTACCAACTGAGCTAAATCCCAGCCCAGCACTAGAACATGTAGTTACCAAAAACCTTGTTGTTGTTATTGTTGTTGTTGTTAGGTACTGTTGAGTTGGTGTCCAACTCAGCAATCCCACATACAACATGTGAAACACTATTGTCAGTGCTTCTCTGCTATTCATAGGGTTTTCAATGGCGGATTGATTTTTGGGTGGAGGTTGCCAGGTCCTTCTCCCAAGCCTACAGTATCTGGTGTTCCCAGGTGTTCTCCCATCCAGGTACTAACCAGACCCAACCCTGCTTAACTTACCTAAAACAGTGCTTACCTAAAACCCACTCCTGGTAAACTCAGCCTCCTGAAGGTTTCAAAATGTAGAGAACCAAAGATGTTTAAGCTTCACAGGAAAAGCAGAATAGTGGTGGCTCAAAGCCGGTTGAAGACATGAGATTTTGCTAAAATGTTTGGAGATGAGCTGAGCTCCACACCTCATCTTTCTGGCTTATCCCACTCGGAGCCTCCTGTGTTCTATAATAAACAGCACCTGTTACTAGCACCAAAAATATGCAGCAGTCTCACAGCTGGGAGATGTCTTTCTTGGGGACACCCATAGGAACTGGCAAATCAGTACCTGGAATTAGGATCCATCCCTTTCCAGTTTTCTGTGACCATGTCAAGGGTTCTATCCCAGACCAAGAGCAAGGTCACCAGCCCTGAACACTGCCGCTCCAACCAGCCACATGTTAATTACAAAAGAGGAAGAGGGAACCCAGAGCCATAGTATCAAATGGGCAGCCTTGAAATTGGGACTGGAAAATACTACAATTAATTAATTAATTAATTATAATATATATGTATGTATTTATATGTACATATATATGTAATTTAAAGGTTGAAGGTCAAATAAATTTGAGGAGGAAATGCTGCGGGGTGTAGCGCCCTCTGGTGGTTCACAGAGTGAATTAGCCTACAAGAGAGCTAGAGAAGTCTGTTTAGGCATGGCCCAAATTTATTTGGCTACACAACTATTATTTCTTATAACCTGACTTAGACTTCTGTGGAACTAATCCTCCTCTGAGCAGTTTAGGGGAAATGCTATCCTAAGGTGAAAGGAAATGCAGGCTGTTTCTGTCAAGTTATTTTCTCATAAAGAAAAGGGGGAGTAAAGGGAGGTAACTTGGATCTCACTACAGCTCTGGTTGGTGAACCTCCCTTCCTCCCTTCTTCAAATCTTCTACAAACATTTCTCTTTTTTTCTCTCTCTCTCTCTCTTCAGTACTTGGGGATTGAGCCCAGGGCCTCACACATACTTTGATACTCTGCAAGTCTTCTGTCAAAGGCAACATCCCCAGCCCATTTTTATTTTTGACATTGAGTCTAGGTCTTGCTAAATTACACAGGCTGCCTCTGACCATGAACTCATGACCTTTCTGTCTCAGCCTCCCACGTTGCTGGGATCACAGATGTGCACCACTGTGCCCAGTTCAAATTGTGTACAAAGTTTTGTGCTGATTTTGTGTGTGCTGACATCTGTACAAATGTGTGCCAACATCTGTGTATTTTATTCATGTGTGTACATCAGTGTGTGTGTGAGGGGTTCCCAGGAATGAAGGACTTTCTTTTATGGAGGAAAATCAGCTGCATTTAAACCCTCTCCACAAAAGACACCACAGCTCAGCCGGCATCTCAGCTGGGCTGCAGATGATGCTAACTGGGCTTTCAAATGATGCATTAAAATTTAGAATGAAAATGCAATACCTTGGGGATTTTTTTTTCTATTTTTAGCATAGGAGTAGATGAAATTCAAGGTGTCTAGGAAGAGGGATCTTGTTCTATGCTCCTTGCAGATTCTAAGGCTGGCCTTATTCTGGTTAAGGATCCACTTTATGTAACTGTGTTGAGGGGATTCAGTGCCACCAGTGAGAGCCCAGCCCTAGGTCACTCTACTCCCATTTGTCACTGCTGAGAGAAAAGCCTGTACCTGACCAAGCCACCCAAGAAATCAGCTCAGCGTGTATGCTTCGGGTCTTTGAGGACAAGGATCCATGGCTGTGCCCCTAACCCAACCTGACCCCAGGCAGGAAGTGATCTGGACTGTACAGCATTGAAAAGGGGGAAACCAATGTAGAAGAAAGAAACTATCACCACCAAGGCAATCCCTGACATCCTCCATCAGGGACACACTGGACTCACTGCACAGATGAAGGAATGACAGCTTAAAGCACCAAATGCCAGCTGCAGCTTCGCCCTGAGGGTGAGCAGAGGGGAAGATGTGAATCTGCATCCACCTGATCTCAAAGCCCATGCTCCTCTCACTAGACCAGAAGAGAACTCCTTCATTAGCTGACCTTCACATCGAGAGGCTGAGTTCCGTGGACTTTGACTGTAAACCACAGAGACTCCGCCCTCTACAGAAACAGATCAAGATGCTTAGCTCCAGAGCTTAACTGCTGTAAACCTGCACCAGTTCCTAAGGCATGGGTTCTGCTTGAGTGTGCATATTGTGGGCCCCCAAAATACTTGCGTTAAACCTAATGTTGTTATAATGTGAGGAGGTGGAGCCTTTAGGAAGTGATTAGGTCATGAGGGTAGAGCCCTCATGAAAAGAACTAGTGTCCTTCTAATGGAGGCTGCAGAGAGCTCCCTCTTCCTTCTATAAGATGGGACATAGTAAGAAGGCACCATCTACGAACCAGGAAGAGAGGCAGTACAAAACACCAAATCTGGATTTCCTAGACCCCAAAACTGTGAGGGATAAACTGTTGCTGTTGATAAGCTACCTGGTGTTTGATGTCTTGTTACAGAAGACCTAACAGATCACATCTCTCCTTTTCAAACCAGCCTTCTGCCCTCTGCTTTGTGATCCTGGCAGAGGAACACAGCAAGCTGCATTTCTCCTTTGTCAGTTGGCTCCTGCCCATGGGGCCACTAGAAGGAGAGGAAAAGAAAGGAGTTGAGGAGCAGAGCGGTCCTCTGTCCTTTTGCTTACCTGTCCTGACACTATTATACCACAGAGGGCTCTAGTTCCAGCAACAGGTGCTGATTCTGGTCCAAGGTCATTGGGCACTTACAGACCAGCTTCACTGTGACCCCTCAAGGCATCAGCAGCAACCAGGCTATGCTCTATCCTTAGATAAGGTTAGGCTGCCCTGAGACTCCACTGAGTTTCTAAGGTAACAAAACATCAGCTGTCCCTGGGCAGCACTGGCCCTGCAGGGCCTTTTGTGTCCATGGGACAGCAGCCCCAGCTGGGGAGCATGGAGCCTGCAGAGTCCCCTCTCTGAGACACCATATTGTGCTAACCTGCTGCATCCTGTGCCTCCAGTCTGTGGGGACCCTCCTCTCTCTCCCCTAGCATTCCGTTTTGCTCCTCTTCAGCCTTCCAAGAGCTGTGTTCAATACTCTATACTGAATTTTTTTGTGCAACATCTAGTGTTGTCCCAAGTTCCCGATCAGACCCTGCCTCATAAAGGACCTAACTCCTGCCATCCTCTAAACAAAGCTGGCCCCCACGCTGCAGACCCCCAAGAGGACCCCTGCCACACCTGCTCTGGCCCAGCATGCTGTTCTGAGCAGTGTCTCGGCTTCGCTCTCCCCATCCGTGACTGTTTTCCAGGCCCTGGAAGCTAAGCGCCCCCATCCCTGATGTCCAGTTCTAGCATCAGCTCCATTAAGCTGCCAGCCTCAGGTCTGGCCTGGAGCTCACTGGGAGCAGCACCTGTGTCTCAACTTCTCCTGGCAGCTCCAGAGCTCAGTTAGGCTGACCGATCTTGGCTCGCAGGTGGAAAGGGACTAAGACATCCCAAAAAGCAGGCCGGGATGTGACAGCCAGAAACTCGCAGAGGGCTTTGTGTCGGAAATCCCGGCCACCTGGTGCAGAGAGAAGGCGAGGACAACCTTGGTCCTTCGCAATGCCTCAGCAACCCTTCCATTGCAGGAGCAAAGCGTCTCCCCTCCCACTTCACCTGGACCACCAGTCAACTGCCCTCTGCCTTCACTCATAGGGCCTGGTCCATAGGATGTGCATTATCAGCATTTATTTCACACAAAGCAAATAAGGAAATTACTGAGGATATACTGTAAATGCACATCCAACCCCATAAGGATGGTAGAAAAAGTGAAGGCATACTTTCATTCAGAATGAAATTTCCAGGCCCTTAATTTATAGACACCGAGACTGCTGTAGGCTAAAATATATCCCCCAGTGCTTTAGCACATGACTGTTTGGAGTGTAGGCCCTCAGAGGGATGATCAAAGTACAACAAGGTCATACAGTGCACCCTAACCCAATACAACTGGTGTCCTTATAAGAAAAGATTAGAGCACAGACACCAGCTCCTGTGAAGACACAGGAGAAGACAGCCATCTGCAAGCCAAGGAGAGAGGCCTCAGGAGAAACCAACCTTGCTAACACCTTGATTGCCGGCTTCCAGGCTCCACAATTATGAGGACATAAATTTCTGCTCTTTATGCCACCCAGGCTGTTGTGCCTTACTTTGTTATGGCATTCCAAGAAGGCTCCTAATATAGAAACTGCACATTCCAAATTAAAGGGCTGAAGCTTAGTTCAGTTTGTAGAGAGCTGTTCTATGCTGAAGATCCAGGTTCCATCTCCAGCATTGCAAAATCAAGAGAAGGACATTGCAGCCCACTCCCAAAGCAATCCCCAGATAATCAGACATTGGAAACCCTATGAGGGTCCCTATGAGTCAGACCAGACTCAACAGTACCTAACAACAATAACACATTCCAAATTAAAATGCAAGGCTTAGGTATAGGAGGTTTTGTCTAAAATTAAGGACAAAACTTCTGGGTAGACTTGAACGGAGGCCCTCTATACAAAGTCCTTTACCCCCTCATGAATTAAGTTGTGCTGTGTGAGATCTGAGGCAGCCCTGCTCTATGCCCAACTGGCTCTCACTAAACATCACCCCTGAGGCTGAAAGATCAGCAACTGAGTCTCTCCAGCAAGAGGGGCCCCCGAGGAACGACCTGCAACAAAATGCTAGTGCTTGAGACCCCTCCCCTACTTACTCACAGCCTCTCTTTGTCCAGCCCTGAAGCTCCAGGGACTACAAACTCTTCATTTGCCTTTATGCTTTGACCAAGTCCCTTTTTCAACTTCCAATTCTTCTTCTATAAAATTGGAATCAACTCTGCCTCACAAGATGGTTGTTTCAATTAGACTTGAGAAGATTTTACAAATTATGGAGTACCATGCCTATAGAAGCCAGATTTTACACAATTATATTTCCTTTTCAATGTGGTAATATACCAGATCCGTATTCTGTATTTCTCTTTGCATCTACTGACACAAACAGTCATTCTCAAGAAGAATTCTCATTGCTTGGGCTCCCTTAGATGCACAGCCTGAAATAAGCATTTGAGTTCATGGAGTTATGGGGGAGCAGCCTCAGAATACCTCAGCAGAGGAGTGGGCAAGCTGACAGGTCAGGGAAGACACACCCTATAAAGGGTGTTACCAACAAGGTACAGGAAAGGGAATCCACCACTCCTGGAGCAATCAGCCATTGAAAACCCTAGGAGGAAGTCGGGCCTGGTGGCGCATGCCTGGAATCCCGGTGACTGGGGAGGTGGAGGTAGGCAGTTCACAATTTCAAGACCAGAGGCAGTCTGCGTAATTTAGCAGGACCCTGTCTCAAAAGGTTAAAAAAAAAAAAAAAAAATGGGCCAGGGGTGCAGTTCAGTGGTCCAGCACTGCACTTGCAAAGCATGCAAACACAAGGCCCTGGGTTCAACCTCCAGTACTACAAAAAAAAAAGAAAAAAGAAAAAAGAAAAAGAAAACCCTAGGAGGGTTGCTATGAGTCAGATACAACTGGGAGGCACCTAACAATAATAACAACAACAACCAACAAGGTACCACTGTGTGTGGCTGGGGCTTGGCCCTGAGAAGCAGCATGCACACAGAAGCAGGGCTTGTTCATGGGCCAAGTCCTCTCGCTTACCAGCTCTAGTCATGCCAACACCTGAGAAGAGAGCATTAATTCTGACTTTAGAGTAGGCAGGGCTGACTCTGGTCTCCCAAGAGAGACCTCGGGCAGTGGTGCTGGCAGTTTGAAATCGAACTTGAGTGCACAATAATAATAAGGCCTCAGGGGATGTGAGCAACAACCTTAGGAATCATCCTTGGCAAGTGGTTGCTCAAATTGGATGTGATGTGATTTTGAAAGGTAAGGAACTGCTCCATTTCTGACAAGCCAAATATCAGCTCTATCCATAGACCCACACCGGCTCTGCATGTCTCCCTTTGTGCTTCCCTACACAAACTCCTATTCCTCCACTTCTTGAGTTGGGTTCACTTGAGTCCTATTAGAAAACCAAGTCCTTCTTCTCATGGGTCACCATCTTCATCCAACCGTGGAATATTCTTTGAAGACTCACTCTTGCAGGCCTGTATTTGTCACACTCACCCACATGCACCAGACCCTACCAATGCACTGTTTATCACACTTGTCAGGGTAGGATCAATGTATCTAATAGTAACAAATAACCACCAAACTTCAATGGTTTAACACAACACAGGTCCATTTCTTGCTCAGTCCTACGTGAGTCTAGATAGCTGTCCTGGACTTGATGACCCAGCATGCTTTGATGTTATAGATCCATGTATGCCCAGGGGTCCTCCAAGTTCACTGCAACAGGCAAAGAGATAGACCAAGGAGTCACGTGTGGGCTTGTCACAGCCTCAGCCAGATCAACATACATTGTGTCCAACCTCATTTCTTTGCCAGAAGTAAGCACAATCTAACTGCATGGGACAGAGGGGTGTGATGCCCATGATCCCAGAAGGAAGAGAGACAGACATGGGTGTGCAGCCTTATGTGTCCAGTCACTCCCAGGGAGATGGTCTTGTGAGAATCTGCTGACTACAGAACCACAGGCCAGCAATAATGCTGAGCATGGTCCGGGAGGCCCTGGGAGACCCAGCCCAGAACCAAAAACATGGAGTCTGATTTGCTCTATGACTAAGTAAGCATGCAGGTGTTTGCTCTACAGATCTGGATCATTCAACAGAGCCATATATGATAGAAAGTCCCTTTGTCCCTGAATATTTGGCTTTTCACCTTATTGACATATCTACATCATCCTTGTCATTTTTCTGATATGGCATTGATGTATTCAAATTTGCCCAGATGTCAGAATGAATGCTCTGAGACACCACAAGCTCTCTCAGGGAAGATAAGAGGGGAGTCCCCAGGATAAGTATGTGACAGATGACAGTCCCAGGCAGGCTAACCCCAACTGGAAGACTTCCTGTCTGTGATGATAACAGAAAGGTCCTGAACGTGCAGCTTCCACTTAGCAGCCAGACAAGATGCCCAGAGGGACATTGAGGTTTCAATGAAATTCCCTAAGAATTAGTAGTCTGATGGGATTTTGTCTCTATTAAGTTATTATAAGGCCCCAGAGGGAGTCCTGGCACTGGAGAAAAGTTCTGTAGCTATATGTTAATAACTACATGGATTTGATATTAAGGAGATCAATGTCATGGGCCTTACAACAAATATACTAAGAAAATGAGTGGAGCTGTTGAACCACTGGTTTGGTTCCAGATGCCCTGTCCCAATTCTTTTCCAGACCTGGAAACATTTACTTTTATAAATAAAGAAGTTTGGGACATCTATTTTTTCCCCTCAACATTAAAGCATACTCTTTGCCAACATAAACATAGCCCTTGCTTCCGAGCTGTTTCATATGCCACTGAATATGGAAACCTCAGCCAAGCAGCCTGGGCAGCACATTCCCAGCCCAGGAAAACACATGCTTGGAATGAAGAAATTGGTTCCAGGAGTCCATGAGGGGAGACAGCAGTCTCATCCCCAAAAGGAGAGTGGAAACTACTGAGTGGCTGGCCAGGCCATGGCAACAACATGATCTATTTCATGGAGCTATGATCTATTTCAGGGAGCTATTTCAGCTAGGGAAAGGCACTCACAAACCTGGTCCCATTAATCCAACCTCACCTGCACTGCCCCATCTCTCTTCGGGAGAGAACCTGTCCATCAAAGATCAGGATGTGGCTCATCTAATCCCCTGAAAAGGCAATTGCAGCAGATTGGGGTCAGGATGCTTCTAGAGGCCAGCAGGGCAGCTTCCAGGCTGATATGGAGCCATTTAAAGAAAAAGAAAAAGACGAGCTGCCTTGCATTTATAGAAGGCACTTAGAAGCATCAATTTATATCAAGTAATAAAATTTTAATTAACACTCTAACATATAAACCCTGCACGTTGTGTGAAATAGAACATAAACCCAAAGTGATCGTTCTTTCAGGACCAGAGAATTATGCGCTTGGTTAAAACAATGAACTGACCCATCTAATGGCTTTATTCAGCCAGAGTGAGGTTTTCTGGAGTTTAGAAGAAATAAGTTCGGTAAACGTGGAATGCAATGATGCATTGTCTCTTGCATCTCCCAGGCAACTATACTGACCCTGACAGACTCTACAAGGAGAACCCTTCATGAGGGTTCATAGAGCAGCAGGACCCCTCCACCTGGCAAGTCTCCAGAGAGGCTACATCTGAAGGCAGGCATTCTGGTCCCTTTGCTCTGGTGACTCGAGGAAGCACAGGTGAAACTGTGGGGACAGAGCAAGATTTGAATCCAAGCCTGCCAGTTGCCCAGATCTGTGCTTCCTCCACTGTTCTGCTGAGCTGCCTCTCTAAGATATGTGGCTTGTTCTGCGGCTGCTCCCTTTGACCTATCACTCTCTTGTTGCCTTTTCTTTGGTCATTCACATAGCCAAAAGCACCATCTAAATTGGGGGAACAAATGAAAAGCAATCACAGCATCAATAACTGTGTTCGAAGCTGGCCTACATCAAACCTGCGGCAGACGTCTGGAGGAGAGCTAATCAATAGGGGCACCTTCCCTCCTGGAGGGACAACAACAATATCACACCACTCCTGAGTTCTGTAAAACTCCAGGCCTTTTCGAGCAGGTCAGGGAACTCTAAATTTTGCTTTTGCCCATATATACTTCCACCTTGAAATGGAAAATCATTTGAGTGGTCCGTACTTTAAACATGAGATTAATATATGATTCATGGTTGGGACACAATCTTAAAAATCCTTTGATTAATCAATCCATCAGTGTTATCTGGAAAACTCACCATGAACTGAGGTCTATTCCCCCTAATGCTCCAATTTACTGAGAGGTTGCTCCTAAAAACATTACCATGGTCAAATTTGCTGAATGAGTCTACTCCCACTGACACATGATTTAGAAAAATAATTTCAGTTTTCTCCTGTGAAAAAAGTATATTTTGCTTATGAATCCTATTAAGTTGGAGAAAAGCATATGTTTCCTGGTAAGAAATAGGACTGAGTATCTTTAAATTTTCAGTCAAGTAAACAAACAATGCCATAATCTGAAGATGATCAAGTCCTTTATACAAAATGGCAAAGTATTTGTATACAACCTATACCCATCCCCCATATACTTTAAATCATCTCTAGATTACTTATAATATCTAATACAACATAAAGCTATGTAAACTGTTGTTATATTGTATTGCTTAGGAAATAATGACAAGGAAAACGTCTATACACACTCAGTATAGATACAATTTTTTCCAATATTTTCTATCTGAAGTCCTTGAATCTGCAGATGCAGAACCTGCAGGTATGAACCAATTATAATCAGAAGAGCACCGGGGCTCCCCAAGGCCCCTGAAACAGACTTTGCCTGCAAGATGCCTGAAATCTAATCCTTAGCAAGGCTTTCTTTGCGCTAAGCATTTTTTTTCTTGCCCCTCCTAAAAGGAAATAGTCCTGGGGGACATAAAATCAGTTCCCTAACACCCAATCTCAGGTTAGGACACACTCACACTAGGTATCTGTTCTGAGAGCCTGAAGGATGAGATGAATTGGGAAAGGGCCCTCCACTGAGAAGCTGGCAGAGGGAGAAATCATCTACTCTGGTTGTCACACACACCGTACCACAGGCAGCAAGTCACTGTAGCAAAGACTACAGAGCCCACGCCACTAGCCCTTGTGATGGGGAGAGAGGAGCTTGAAAGTAGAAGTGAAAAGCAGCAAGAATTTTCTTTAGAAGCTCAACAAGCAGACAAGGTGAGAAAATGCCCTTCTGAGAAGGGGAACCACAGGCACCACCATCAGATGTGAAAATCCACAGAGCTTATTAAGAAACCACCGTTTGTTTGACTTTGGGGTTTCACTAGGGTTGTGCTTTGCTAGGTTGATTCTTCTCTGCCTGGATAGGAAGTAGCAATGCCAGGACAGGAGCTGGATGTGGGAGGAACTGCTGAAAGAGGGAACAGAACCCAGCGTGAGGGGTGAGACACAAAGGCAAATGTCTTGCTGCTTCCTCAGCTTCACCGACAATCATTGCTGCATGCACATGCAGGCACCATGTGGGCAGGTGAAAGATCATCACAGAAGCTTAATAAAGTCAGGACAGGGAGCAGTTTAATCCAAAGCATCTCCCAGCAGCGGCAGGGGCCCATTTCTTAGGCTACGCCCTAGAGAGCCAGGGCCACCACAGCCAAGCCAGAAGCTGAGCCAGGCTGCCGAGCATGTGGACTCTCAGTGGACTCAGCCCACCCAGTCCCTTCTTGGAGCACAGACCTGGGAGTCGGCTGAAGCCATGGCTGCCACACAATGCCCGCCTCCAGGCTAGGATGACACAGGATGTCCCAGAACCTGCTGACTGAGAATGAAGGTGAGAATGAAGGGCTGAAGGGACAGAAATTTCCCCTAAGAGGGACTCTGAGAAGCAGGACCTGTGGGGCGGTCATGAAAGGGACACAGTTTGCCTTTGCCCCTTCCCAGTGTCTGCAGCAGACTGGACACTTGGGACTGAGTAGGATGGGCGTGGCCTAGGGAGGAGGAGTTGGGGCATCTGGTCAGTGCTGAGTACCACTCGGACCTCCTAGGTCTCCAACCAGGGCAGCTGTCTGGTGTCCTCTCTCCACTGTCCCAGTATGTCATCCCTGGCTCTTCCTGCTTAAGGACGCTCAAGCTCACTTCCCCCTCTGGGCCAAACACCGGTCCTAGAGACCCTGCCAGGCTTGCCCCAGGCCCCCAGAGGGGACAGATATCATATATACTCCACATATACATATACCTTGGCTTTCTCAAGAACCATGCTGTCCAGTGGACTGTCCAACATGGTAGCCACTGACTTTGACACTTGATAGATGGCTGATCCAAACAAGTGCAAAATATATACCAGATTCAAAATTTAGTACAGAAAAGTTATAAAATATCTTAATGGTTCTTATACCAATTACATGTCAAAAAATAATAATCTGATATATTGGATTAAATAAGATGTACTATTACAATTAACTTCACCTATTCCTTTTTACTTTTTAATGTGGTTACTGGAAACTTTCAGATGGCCCATGAAGCCCACACTGATTTCTGTGGACACTGCTCCGCTGGGGTGTCCAGTTCCAACTTCCAGCTCAGGCTCTGCTCCCCAAAATGTATCTGAGGCCTGACCCAGGAAACAGTTGTATGCTTGGCTGATTTGAGAAGTTGGTGCAAATGTCCACAGAGAAGCTGATCACTGTTCTGTGTGAATTGCACACACTACACAGGGAGCAGAACCCCTCCACTGCACCCCCAATCCTAACATCATCACTGAGTAGCACAGCCAGCAGGGAGCCCTTCTCAGACCCCCAGCCCCATGGCCGCTCTGCCTCTTGGCTTTCTGCAAAAGGACTCAGCCCACCTTTCTTTATTCCTTAAGACTATTATGCTCTCTGTTTTTGGAGCTCTCCACTTCCAAGGCCAGCTGAAGAATAGACCTCAGTGCCCCTCTTCCCTTTCTTGATGCGCTTCAAACTCTTAAGTCTGAAGAAGGCAGAGGCACAAGGTGCAGAACCCAGGATTGGCCTCAGAGGTCAAAGACACAGACTCCAGTCCTGGCTCACTCCATTCTTGCTGTGTAGCCTTGGGCAAATTTCACCACCTCTGAGCTTCTGTTTACTTAGTTGTCCCAGAGAACTCAGCATGGCCGGGGCTGAATGGGATCCCAATGTGGGATCTATGGGGCTCTGCTGGAAAGGTCAGTAAGACCTGCCGTAGAGCCTGACTTTGGGAGCCCCTTCCTTAGAGTCCTCTGCTAAGGAGGTGCTTCAGACCTCTGCAGCCCCCAATTAGAAGGATACAGAAGGGCTGGCTGGGAAGGAAGCAGGGGAAGGTACCAGGCAACTCTGCACACAGTGAGGCAGTGGGGAGCTGAGCCAGCTGCTCCTGGGGTGAGGCTGAGGCTCTTGCCTGTGACTCTGATCAGAGTTGCTCCTGGATGTCACTAGTTTGCACAAACCCATTCCCATGTGCATCGAGGGTGGAAACTGAACCTTGCAGAGCCACAGGGGACACCCAAGTGGGAGAGGGCCAGAGAGAGGAGCACAGGCATTAGAAAGGCTGGGGCAGGCAAGGTGGGAAAGGATCAGACAGAGTGCTTTTTGCCCGAGGCTGACCCTTGATGTAGCAGCTCTAAAAGCAAACTCACTGATGTAAGGCCAGGAGGACCCCACGGCTCCTTTCCATATATAGAGCAGCAAACCCCAGCGCCCAGGACTCCTGGGAGACCTTCAGAAAGCAAAGATTATGTGGGCTCCTGCTGCCTCTTTTCAAATGCAGGAGGCAGGACCAAAAGGCTGGCTGTCCTCTGTCCCTACCAGAGAGAGGTAAAGCCCAGGCTGCCTAAGCAGTTTCCCAACTCTCTGAGGCACTCGATCACTCAAGGACAGCTCATCTCAGCCAGTTACAAAGCAGAAGTTGCAATGCCCAGGCCCATAGGCCAAGTGAAATTGAGAGCAGGAGTGAACATCAGCGTTTCCCTGTCCCAGAGAAGCCTGCCGGGCTCACCCTGCTCTCTTTAGAGCCCACTCCGTCCCCTCTGGAGTTACCCGAGGAGAAAAGGAAGATGTTCCCACCCATGCTGCCCTCAGATAGCATTGTCCTTTCTGGTCATCTGTTGAGCGCCAACTCCACCTCCGTGTAAGTCGGCGTGACTTTCGCAGATACTTCCCTGAAAACAGGTCCTGGTGTCCTGACAGGGCCCTGCCCTCCCTCTGGCCAAGCCTGTCCTGACAGCAGGACATCCATGGACTCGTCACACTGGTTTTCTCTGGTGCAGCCCATGACTTCCTCACACAGTCCTTTGGGCAAAACATACAAGGGCTCTGGACCAGCCCTGACTCCAGGGGGCGCATCTCCCATGAGAAGCACACTCACGTCCTTTGCATTGAATAATCTGGAAAGAGGGTCCTCTGGGGGCAGTTTCCCTCTGCAGGTCCCAGGGCCTCCTCTGCAGGGTGGAGGAGGGTCACAGCGCCCTCTGTTGCTGAGAACACAAATCAGACTCCCTCTGTCCTGCGGACCCCCACCCCCCAAACACACACCTAAAGTGAAGTGGGGAGTACAATTCCCTGTCAAAATGGCAAAAAGAGGCAGGACTGTCACCAAAGAAATCCTTCTCACCAGTCTCTCACCGTACTCTGTAGCCACTTTCATATCCTTAACCTGAATGATGAATTTAAGAAATGGGCAGCCAATTCCTTGCCACCTGCTTTGAATGTTTTTCATGGTGATCTTCTGAGCATGTGTATTTATTGCCCTCCAGCATCAAAAAAAACTGATATTGAGAGACAGCCATCTTCCTATCCTAATATTTATGTTTATACATTTCCCCTGCCACTTCCATAAGGACATGTATCAAGGTACTGCATATACAAATTCTGTAAAGTAGCATAGAAATCCAACTATTTTAAAGTCAGGAGAAAAACAATTATTGGTAGAATAGTATAACAATTAGTACTAACACCACTGGGAGAAAGATTGTTTATTGCCAGAGCATTATTAAAATTAGTCTTCAAATTTCATACTGTGTTTCCTGGCAGTCAAAGTGAGAAGGGATAGTATGTGAATATTCAACTTACATTGCCCATGACAGAATAGCTTAACAATTGTTTGACAAAAAATAAAGCAAAGATTTCATTTTCCAATTCTGAGATCAAAATACTTCCCCTCAGATCTTCTTACACTGGACACTTAGTACAAAATAGAATGCATCACTGACAACATCTCTACAACTAACACAAACTTCTCCGTGAAAGCAATGCTTAGGAGGTCACATGAATGGGGTCTGATGCTGTGACTCCAGCCTGAGATTGTGACCTTAATTACTGCAGGTATGCATGCTGTCTTAGTCCTTTGGGACTCCTCTAACACTCCAGAGTAAAGTAAGTGGCTTAAAGCAAGAGAAATTTAGCTCATACAGTTCTGGTGGCTGGAATGTCCAAAATAAGTCACCAGAATCTTTGGGTATCTGGTGAGGGTCTGCGTCCTGGTTCACAGATCACCCTTTTTTGCTGAGCCCTCTCATGGCAGCAGAGGGGAGACAGCAATCTGGTACCTCTTTTATAAGGGTACTGATCCCATTTGCAAGGGCTCTGCCCCCATAATCTCATCTCCTCTCAGAAACCACCATCAACAGATGAATTTTGAGGACACAACATTCAGTTATTTGCATATGTCAGCCTGCCAGAGGTCCTGGGGTTGAGGAAACCACCTGCTCCACCCTAACCAAGCACACCACGTCCTCTGATCATAGCAGAACTCTCCTGAGAGCGTGCATGTGAGAAGGAGATGGGCAGCAGTTTGGGAAGAGGGATTTATACCTGGTGAGTGAATAAAAATAACTTGCTGGATAATGAGCTAAGATGTCCAGGACTCCTTAGTCACAAAGTGAACAGCAAGTGACATGCCAGTGACAGCCTCCTCAATAGGAGATGCTCATGGCTAAATAGTGTCTCACTAAGCAAAGAGGTAAAAGTCAAATCCAACCAAAAAGATAGAGAGAGAGAGGAATGTCACCAGGAGCCAGAAGCAGCAGCTGGCTAGGGAGGAGGTGATGGGGGCTATACCAGCCTGGAGCCAGCAGACTTCCCTACTTGGCCCAACACAGGTGGGCAGGGCTCAGCTCAGAGGCTATGCTGATGCTCTGTGACAGTCTTCTGGACCTCATCCTCACACCTTTGCTTCCCTGGCACATGCCATCATGCCCACCTGCCAGGGTGGCACCCTGCCATGATGGGCAGAGAAGCTCCATCCACTTGCTCCTGCCTGTTAAATCTAGACTTAATATGAAGAGGCAGAAGCACAGCCCCACCATGAAAACAGATTGATCCAGCATCCAGAACCCAGCTGGGCCTCCTGGCAAAGAAGTGGTGCATCCTGGGAGGACTCAGCCACCCTCTTTGACCTTTACCAGAGAAACAGCAGAAGAGGGACGTTGCAGCTGCAGAGCCTTCCAGGGAAGGCTTTCATTCCATCTGTGGGGCCGTGGCACCAGGTAGTGTAGTGGAGGGGCATCCCTCACACGTAGCAGGTGCGGGTGAGGGGTGGTGGCCTCATAGATCTACTGAGAAAAGGATCCAGTGAGAGGAGGCACAGGAGCCCTGGGTATGATTCCAGCACATAGCAGTGCCTGAGTACACATTCCTGTGACCAGTGTGCTAAACAAGCAGGACTCTGGGACATTACCCTGTCCTCACATCCCCCAAACCCCTGCCCATTCAAACCCCTGCAGCACAGTACATGTTTACAGAACATCCCCAGGGTCCATCTCAGGTACCCAATGCCTCCGGTCATTTTAAGTCCCAAATATCTTCTCGCTTCAGTAATGAGTATATCCAACTCAATATCCTAAGAAACATCATTCTTGATCAAAATTAACCTTCCCTCATTCATGGCTCAGGCATGTGGCTGCTCAGTGGCTAGAAGTGGTAGAAAAGAAGGAAAAGGAGGAGGGAAAGTTTCCCTTGCTTTCCAACTTTTCCTTTTGTGACCCCATCTGCATTGCTGCTTAGGGTTTCTGACAACTTCTGTGATGGAGTTCAGGGAGCAGAAAAGCCCTGGTTTCACTGATCCTCTTGCAATGGCTCAGCATCAGTGCTGTGTGGGTTTGGTGGGGTTTCGAGTCAGTTCTTCCATGGGATCATGCACAAATTCTTCAGAGATCTCCGGCCCTGGGAGGAATCTCATACCCGAAGTGCCCCTGGGTTCAGGAGAAAAACAAACCACCTCCTCAGCCCAGAGACCCTCGGGAAACTCCCATGCCTTCTGCTGAGGGTTAATCCCACTCACGCCATCTTGAATCACCTCTAAGATAACTTGGCCCAGCTCTCCTGGTGTCACAGCCAGCACTGTAGGCCACTAAAAGCACCATACATTGCCTATTTTTCCAACACACTCCATGTGCAGGATGCAGCAATCCCACCTAGCGTCACATTCAATGTGGTTCAGATATGTGTTGTTGTTGTTGTTGTTGTTGTTTATGTAAGTAACTTTCTACAAAATTGAGTTTGCAAATGGATTTAAATCCTTTCCTATACTATCAACTAGCTCAGTTGGTAGAGTGCCACACTGCACTCTCTGAGGACTCATGTTCAATCCCCAGCACCGCAAAAATGGGAGAAGGACTTGGCAATCCACTCCCAAAGCAATCCCGAAACAATCAGTCATTGAAAACCCTATGAGGGTCACTATGAGTGGGACTTGACTTGATGGCACCTAACAACTATAAATACTATCAACCAATTGTTGCACCATGTAAATTCCACTGAAGCACTGTCCTTGTTTCTCAATACACCCAGTGGGCATGGGAGAAACCAAGTTGAGCCCCTTGGGTAACTGCAATACAGATAAAAGAAAGCAATTTGTTCTATTGAGTTAAACTGCTACCCATTTCATGGCTATTTGATTGATATGTTGCTGAAATCCTTCTTGTCTTCTTACATGTAGACATAACAATTTTTTTTTTCTGTGGTACTTGGAGATTGAACCCAGGACCTCACACATACTAGGCAAGTGCTCTACCACTGAGCCACATCCCCAGCCCTAGGCATGACTATTTGGAAGGACAGCAACAATAGAGATTAGCCAAGCTCCCCCAAACATGGAAAAAGCTCTTAGAGGACAGATTGCTGGTAAGGATAGAAGGTCCTCTGGTGGAATTGTGAGGTCTGCAGGCAGAACTCACTACATGATTTGCAAAATAAAAACTCTGGGTCCTTTGTTCAAATTTTTAAGGCAGCAACCTTGGACCATTCCCCAGCACAGGGCTCAGTGCCACTGCATGGATTGCAGGCCATGATGATGGCCTGTCTGGAAAAGTGAGAGGAAATCAGCGTGAACAACTAGACTGGAAGTGCTCTTTGGGTGCTGGCCAAACATGCCCCATACGATGCCAGGAAGGGAACAAACACTGTCCTGATTTTTGGAGGAGGAAAGTGAAGATGTGGCAGGCTGGTGCTTGTCCAGGGCACACAGCTGGTAGGTGGCAGATCCAGGGTTCAAATCCTGCCTTTCCATGCTACCTCCCAGCCCCCTCCCTGTCCCTTCTCCACACCTTTTTCCTCATCTCCCTGCCCCACTGCCCACCTGAAGCCTACTGGGAGAAACGCCAAAACCTGGCTGCAGAAAACAATCTACTGGGTGTCCTTGAGATGGCCACTGCTGCTTCTGGAAGAATCTGCTTTTTAAGCTGAATCTCACAGTTTAAGAAAATGTTTTATTTCCTGTGAATGGAATTGCCCTCATCAATGAAGACAGAGGAAGGAAACTTGAGCACTGATCCATCAGCTGGGCTGATGGGGCCTGCAGTAATGAGCACCTAGATTCCAATGCTTTAGTCCAGCCACCTCCTGACATCCATGGCTGCTCCTCCAGGAAACTCCAGAAGCTCATAGAAATGCCACAAAAAAAAAAGTCTCAAATTCTTATAAAAGAATAATTCCAAGCCAAGGGCCTGTAATCCCAGCAATTAGGGAGGCTGAGGCAATAGAATCATAAATTGGAGGCCACAGGCAAGCCTATGCAACTTAGTGAGATCCTGTCCCTATCTAAAAAATTTTAAAATGGCTGAAAGTGCAGCTCAGTGGTGGAGTGCTCACCTAACAACCCTGAACTACTGCAAAAAAAAAAAAAAATTAATAAAAAAAAGTAATTCCAGCTTTCTTAAAGTTTGGTAAAAACATTAACTTGACTTTTTATAATCCTCAAATATAAACCTTCTAATTGGAAAACAATATACTGCTCAATATTGGACTGACTGCTTCACTTGAGCATCTTCCTAGCCTAATCTTAGATTATATTAATTGCTAATTAATACTTTTTTGCTTTTTATTCATGCAAAAAGAATCAATACTTTAATTACAGACTGCTTAATAATATTCCTTTATCTGTCCTTTAATGGTGCTGCCACTTTACTTAGATGCAAACATCCAAGGATTTTTATATCCCCTGGAGCAATTCCTCTTTTAAATCCTTTCAGTGACACAGTTGCTTTGAAGTAATAAGCAATCCAAGGAGACAAAGCACGAAATTACATTCCATCTCCGGAGCCTTTGTAATTAAATGAGAATGTGTCCCTTACAAGCTTATAATTCTCAATCAGTGGATTTCTGGAGATTGGTGACTTTATTAATTAATAGCATTGATATCATGTTTTTAGGAATCATCAGGTTAGGCAGAGTTGGGAATTCTTCTTTGCTGAAACCACTGGTTATTCCACTTAGAGATGCGAGGCAGATGTTGTGGCAAGGACTCTTGACGTTTGGAGGGAGGTAAACCTGGGTTTAAATGTCAGCTGACATTTCCCACCTGGCTGACCTTGAACACTTTCCTGCCATCTCTCTGAACCTCAGTGTTCTCTGAAATAAAGTTAATGACAGCTCATAAGCTTTTGCAGGGATTAAAGGGGTTTGCACAATGCCTAGCATGTTAGTATTTTTATATTATTATGATCAGTGATACCAGAGAAAGACCAAGCACTTAAATCTCTCTTAAAGACAGTTCCTAACATGTTTACACTGGGGGAAATTATAGAGATTACTGTGGTCCTGGACCCTAGGAGTTCTGGTGAATGGCTAAACACAGGTTTTTGCAACACCAAATCATGCAATTTTCCAGGATACGGTGTATTTATATTTTTTATCTTCTTTTCAGTATAAGCCATTTTTAGTGATAAAGAGAAAATCATCCAGGAGCAAAACCTCTTAAAGACATGGCCAAAAGGAGAGGAGGGATAAGAAATGCTGCCCATTCCCAACATTTTCTGCTTTCAGATCCCTGGACCTGTGGGAGGCAAGGCCCTTTGCCAAGGCTGAGGGAATGCCTTTCATTTTTACTTCTACATTTCTGTCACTTTGTGAGAGGGTCTCATATTCACTGGAGCAAAGCTGACTTTTTAAAAATCTTAAGCAGTTGAGTGGGATCCCTATACAACAGCCTCCCTGCAGCCACAACCAGGACAAGAGCAGTGGGGGAAGGCTGGAGTCTCGCGGCACTGTTTTCTGGCAGTATCTGGGATTGTCCTGGGACAGGTGCCACATTGCGAAGGTGAGAGCTTCTTCCTCTGGAAGAAATAGGGTCAGGACTGGGCAGGTAAATGCAACGCAAGCCCCACTCATCAGTCTATGCGGAGGCCTCTCCAGCTGCAAACACATCTCCCAGAACTGGAGGTAGGGTTATTACTCTGGACTCCACTGACCAGTGTGAGGCTGGACGTCCTGAGATGTTAAGAAGGGCATGAGAGCCAGCTGGAGGTAAGGGATCAAGTCACCTAGGAGCCTGGCCCTCGGCACAAATGTGAACTCACAGCCTATCTCTGCCTGTTAATTAGCACATATGGTGGTTAAGCTAAACTCTCCCCTGGCTCTAGCCAGCTAGTTGCCTTACATTATGAAATTTAAGGTTCCCAGTCTACCTTTTCCAATGGGCTTCCTCATTCTCTCCCTCATTCATCACCACACCACTTTCACACCCACCTATGTGGGCACAGGATGTCCACAGCTGGGCCAATCTCACCCTCTTCTCTACATAGTCAAGTCCCCACATCCTTTGAAATCCATTAAGTCCACCTCCTCCAGGAAGCCTCCAGAGCATGCTGCAGCTTACAGAACTCCCACCTCAGGCTGCCAGGTTGGGTTCAGCAGCCCCGCCTATTCCTGCAGCTGCTCTGCCTCCATGGATGGGATGGAATCAGAAGCCACATCCTAAAATCTGCCAGGACCTGCTGGATTTCAGAACGTTTTTGTCAGAAGCAACATGCAGATAAACCAGCAGCTGTGATGGAAAGAGCCAGGCCTAGAAAGTCTGGCTGGGGTCCAAGAGAGGGTGCTCCTCTCAAGCTGTCCCCTGTCCCTCAGAGAAGCAGGGCAGGCTAACACATTGGTTCCATTCTGAGGTCCAGAGTCTACCACCTGGCCTGGCAGCAAACCCCAGCCCCACCACCTACAGGCTCAGTGATTTAGGTAAGTACTATGGTTTGGATCCGAGTGTTCCCAGAGGTGCACATGCTAAAGGCTTAGTCCCCAGCATGGTGCTATTAGGAGGCAGTGGGACGTTTAGTCAGGGATTGTGGGACACCAGGCCCTTCCTCTCTCTGTATTTTGTTTCCATGATGTCTGTCTCATCACAGGCCCAAAGCAACAGGGCCAACTAATCATAGACTGAGATCTCTAAAACTGTCAGCCACAAGAAACCTTTTTTCTTTGTAAGTTGGTTTTTCTCTGGTATTTGTTATAGTGACAGAATACTGACACAATAAGTTTCAACTGCCTTTCAAGCCTGTGACCCAGCACAAAATCGGGGATCAGGCAGTGGAAGTTCTACACACCATAAGAGGCAGACACCCCAACATCAGGCTCACTGATTCTGGAATGCCCCACCTTCCACACAGGGAGCAGGAACTGCACAGGAGGAATTAGACACTGGTCTTGTTGATCCCAACAACTTGCAACAATGTTCTGTTCTCATCACATTAGCTGGGGCAAAGGTCATTCCCACCAAATAGGTTTTGGTGTGAAAGGAAATTGATGGCCTAACCTGGAATCCTATTGTGGAAGCAAGCTTCCACACTTTTTAAATGGAAGGGGGATAAAACCTGTCAATTCTGCCTTTAGAACTGGCCTCCTAGATTAAAAAAGAAAATTACTCATAGGCCTCAAAAGCATCCCCCAACTTTATCTTTGCCTTTCATGTCACAAGCCTGGCATCTACATTAAAATTCTCTTTCATAAAAGTCAGTTTTCAGAGCAGATGGACGAGAGAAACACTGGTGATAGATGGTGGCGTCCTTTGTGACAGAAGCCATTCCTGTTGATACTGCCACTCTCAGCAACCACAAATAGGCTCATAAAGTCGGCCGTGTCCCTAGTGCCCCATTCATGCCAGACACCTGGGGACCTTCCTGATCCCATCCCCGCCCATCTGTTGACAAGGGCTGGCCCTGTGCATAATTCAATCAACCAGCTAACAGACCAGAAAATCTGTGCTGAGCCCAAGGTCTGCTCAGATCTACACTAGCAGGAACCAAGAGGATGCTGAAGGGGCCATTCATCCTTTCCCAAATATTTGCAGAAGGCCCCAGCATGTCTGACACCAACCACTCTAGACACTAACAGGTAGGGCGGGAAATATAACCAAAAGGTCACAGTGTAGTGGGAGAGAAGACAGTTAATAACGAGATCATTTCAAATGATGCATTAGTGCTATTGGAAAACAGAGCAAGGCATGATGGGGGTGGGTTATAATGGAGAAAATAGTATAGAAGTCCGTCTGTACCCACAGGGAGGTTACGTTCTAGTTGATGAGTACATGTGACTTCACGACAGTGAGGACCAAAGGAGTATTATAAGCTACTATGCTTGAGACCATCCAGGGCTGTTTCCATGATGTCTGTCTTCAGAGCAGGGGAGAGGGGACTGAGGTGACATCACTGAGCACACACCAAGCAGGAGGAGCCCCTGGAGCCAGCCCTAAAATAGGAGAACTCTAAGAGTTACAGTTGTGTAGATGATTCCTCTGGACTGGGCAGACATGGGTAGACTTAATGACTGCTGTACTGATAGACAACACCTGGCAGGGCCTCAGGGGCCTTGGCTCTGCAACACAGCAACAGAATAGGTAAAAATATGCAAGTCAGCTAGGCTTATTATATTAGCTTTCCCTTGTGGAGGAAGAGGAAGGAGGGTCTCAATACTCTCCACTGAGGGAGAAATACATATATGTATACCCCCCCACACACACATACACGTGTATGTGCGTGCGTGTGTGTGTGTGTGTGTGTGTGTGTGTGTGGTAAACAACGGGCTAGACAGGCGAGGAGAAGAGGGAGACAAAGGAGAAACTCATTAGCACAACTGCCCATGAGGTTGCCAGGGAATCACACACTACTCTTGTAAGGAGGCCCACGTGAGAGGAAGAGACACCCACTCCTGTAGGAAGTCCACTTGGGAAGAAGAAAGGCCCACTCCTGTGAGGAGGCCCACTTGGGAGGGAGTTGAAGGTGGTACAGATTTGGGACATCTCAGTGAGAACTTCTACAGATGATTCTTCCCTTTAAAGTAGTTGTATGCAAAGACTATCCTCAAGTTCCCCACACCACCATACAAAATCCCTAATAAACTCATGGTTCACAAAGTTTAATGTGATCCATCCTTTGATCTGTCTGCATTCCCTTGGCTTTCACACAACAGTTACCAACACCGAGGACCTTCCATGAGCCAGGCCTCACAATACCCATTTCATAGACAAGGACGCTGTGACTCTGGCACTGCCATTAGTAACTGGTGGTGTCAAGTGTTTACTCACACATGGCCTCGAGGAAGTCTAGTGTCACAGAGTCTCAGATGAGCATTCAGTGTCCAAGTGTTTGAGAACAAGGTCCCAGTATTCTTTTTTACATGTTCAGCTTCAGGTGACATAAAGGAGTCTCTTGAGAAAGTGGTTCCACCACCACAGGCCAGTTGCTGATTGTCATGGAAGGTCATGGACAGAGAGAGCATTGGCCAATGGAGGCAAAAGGGGCACCTGAGCAGCACAGGGTGTGGGACTCCAGACACCCAGGGTTTAGAGGATGCTTTTTCTCCTTTTCCTTCTAAATCACCTTAACTGAATTGTAATTTACATGCAATAAAATGTACCTATTTTAAGCACACAATTCAATGAGCTTTAACAAATGCACATGTGCACATAACTCAGAGACGTGGTTTTATCAGGCTCACCTGCAAAAATGCCAAGCACCCAACGGGAACCTCACCATTTGCATATGCCCTGAGGATTGTCTCAGAAAGTCCTTGTGAGCAGACCTTTTCCACACTGCCACATCTGCTGGACAGGGTATGAACAGGGACACAGTGGACCCCTAGAACCATGTAGTCAAAGGTCCCATTCTTCCTTCGCCTCATAGCTAAGACCTTTCTGGGCACTGGCTATTTGAGGGAACCACCATGTAATGCAGAAGAGAATTGTGTCTGGAGCTAGACCAAACCCAGCCCACTCCTCACCACTGCCTCAGTTTCCCCTCACTACAATGGAGATAATAATAGCATAGCACCTCTCATAGAAATACCATGAGATCCCATGAAGTATATAAGGAGCTTATCAATGTATAGTATATAATGAGTTGTCAGTGTGTGAGATGCTTGTCAGTGTGCAGTGTGATGTATACTAAGTAGTGTGAGGTGCTTGTCAGTGTACAGCGTGATGTACAATAAGTAGTGTGTGAGGTGCTTGTCAGTGCGCAGTATGGTGTATAGAGAGTAGTCAGTATGTGAGATGCTGCTCAATAAAGTGTGGTGAATACAGATTAGTTAGTATGTGAGGTGCTGGTCACTGAAGTGTGGTGTAGAGAGACTAGTCAGTGTGTGAGGTGCTGGTCAGTGTGCAGCATGGTGTACAGTAAGCAGTGTGTGAGGTACTTTTCAGCAAGGTGCACAGTGCATAGTCAATGTCACCTAAGTGCTACCACCATGTAGGGCCAGGGATGGACAGGGGTCCTATCCTTCCCCAGATCTAAACAGAGAAACAACAACAAATCTTTAGAGCAGGAGAGAATGCCTGTCTTAATGTGCATTTCAAATTAAACTTTTTCAGAAAAGAAAACCTGAGCTGTTCCTTTGGTTGTTAGGTGTTCAAGGCACGCAAAGTTTGTAGGGGCCGGGCATGGTGGCGCACGACTGTAATCCCAGCAGCTTGGGAGGTGGTGGCAGGAGAAATGCAAGTTTGAGACCAGAAGCAGCCTGCGTGATTTAGTGAGTCCCTATCTCAAAAAGTAAAAAAATGGGCTGGGGGTGCAGCTCAGTGGTCCAGCATTTGCAAAACATGCAGGTGCAAGGCCCTGGGTTCAACCCCCAGTACCACAAAAAAAAAAAAAAAAAAAAAAGTTTGTAGGGTAAGTCAGGGATGAATGAAGCCCGTTATATGGATGGGGCCCTCCCTGATGGTGGGCCCACCTGAATTAGGCCTCCATGTAGCCCTATCAAAGGGTTAGTGTCCTTTGGTAATTTTGTTGTCTCAGAAGCCACGGGGGCTGGGTCTTAGCCCTTTGACCACCACCCAGGGGTCTGAGCCCACATCCACATCCCATAAGCAACCATGACAGGGAGAGCCCAGGCTATTCTGGATTAAAGAAATCACAGCTTGAACATGGCACAGGGCCAGGCCTTCTTTCTTACAGGTGTGCTGGGAAGGACCAAAGAGTGAGCTCTGGGGGGGAAGCCATTTTCTGCTAACAGTGACCAACCACTGCCTGTCCAGCCAAGGTGGGTTCTCCACTCCCAGATGCACTGGATCTATGCTTTATGGACCATTCCTCAATGCTGACATCTCAGGACACTTGTCTGTTCTCAGCTGTGAGTTAGGAGGTGAGAACTTGTCCATATGCACCCTGAGCATTTAGAGTAATACCTGGCCCATAACCAATGGAACCAGTGTTAATGGAATAAATGAATGGGAAAGGAGATAATGTAAGATGTCGCTAGTCCATCCTTAACCATTCTTACTTACCAAGAAACACAATGACAGAGGCTATGATATCACAAACACATAGTCAAGTACACAGCAGGCATGGTCAAAGGGTTAGTGAACTACCCAGATTAGAAAGGTTCCTCTCTGAGGTGTTTATTTCTCAAATTTCCTCTAAAGTACAGAAATGAATGAGGTGCCATGGTTCACACCTATAATGTCTGAGACTCAGGAGGTTAATGAAGGAGGATCACAAATTCAAGGCCAGAGGAAGCCTGTCCAACTTAGTAGACCCTGCCTCTAAATACAGAAAAGAAAGAAAACAAAAGATAAAAAGAAAGAAAGAAAGAAAGAAAGAAAGAAAGAAAGAAAGAAGAAAAGGGAAGGGAAAGGAAAGAAAAGGAAAAGAAGAGAAGAGAAAAGAAGAGAAGGAGGGAGGAAGGAAGGAAGGAAATTAAAAGTTCAAGGCATACAACCAGATCCTAGGAAGCAAGGATGGCTAGACCATGTCTTACCTATTTTGGACATGTTGTCAGGAGGGACCAATCCCTGGAGAAAGACATCATGTTTGGAAGAGTGGTCAACCAACAGAAAGAAGGAAGACCCTCAACTAGATGGATGACAGTGTGTACAACAGTGGACTCAAACATAAAAAAGATTGTGTGCCTGGCACAGTGTTGGGGATTGTTTCATTCTACTCCACACAGGGTAGCTATGGGTCAGACCCGACTCTATGGCACCTAACAACAACATCTGTATAGAATGGTCTGTTTTGCTGTCAGAGTTGACTAAACTCATGAGATACTGTACAGAATACAGAGAAGAGGGATGTTCACTTCTCCTTTGGGTATGATGTGTATCCTATAGGCATTACAAAATGTTTTAGCTCCTTGTCACTCTGACTCGGTACAGGAAACTTGGCACCAATACTCAGTCTTCAAAATTTTAAATATTCTATTTTTCTGTGTATTTCTGTATGTTAATCTTATGGACATTTGTTTTTTTTTTTTCTCCCCAAATTTTCTCACTTGCCTGATTTCCTCATCTAATTATTTTTTCATATTTTTCTAGAAGCTTCCTCAAGTCTTTCTATGAAGATAACTATAAATAGGTACATACAGATATACCTTATCTCTACATGTCTATTCATTTCATAACATGGATATAGATATCAAAGTTATCTGGAAACTTATTAAACTTGGCCTAAATCCCTGATTCTATATGAAAGGCCTAAATCCCTGATTCTATGTGAAAGTCCAAAGCCCTCCGCATACTGTCCACCAATTCCTGAGAAAACTTCTTCCGATGTTCTTCACTGATTTCTGCAAGAAACACAACTTACCTGTGGGGCTCCTTCTCCTGGGCTGGCCAGGTCCTGAAACTGGAGCTCCACATACACTATATAGACCCATGAGATTGGGTGAGTGCAACAATGACAAGAAGGGCTTTGAGATGCCTTCTTACAAAAGGAACTATTTACAGTTTTATTAAACAGCAAGAAGTTACATCTCTGAGGTGTTACAGCTCACTGATGTTATAGCTCTGAGGGTAGTGGATAGCTCAGCCTTTGCACTGGTCTCTCTCTGAGATGATCTCTCTTAACTCTCATCGTTTTCTTCTTTCCTCCCCAAGGGGAGCTTGAGGGTTCTTCTCGACTTGCCTATAGTCTTCTTAGTTGCTAGAAGCCTCAGTTGAAGTCTTCTGGATCTTCTCCTCATCTCTGGGTCATCACCATCTCATGGTGGAAGGGTGAGTCAACTCTGGATCCCCAGGGATGACACTCTCTCTGGTGGATGAGCTCTGCTTATATAGTCTGGCTGATCAATCAGAGACTGACACATCATGTGGGGTGCAGGGGATGGACTGGGCATAACCAACCAGGGAAGTATGTTAATAGGGCATCCTAAAAGGACCAATCAGGTGGAAGGCCATTAAGGCCATCCATTAGAAATTGTTAGGGTCTGTTAGAAATGTTCTAACAGACGCAGGCTAAGTCAGTCAGGGGCAAACTGCTGAGGCCGGCTATAGGGGTCAAAGATGAGCCATGTAGGCCTTGACCCAAGTTGCTTCCAACTCATGGCCTTTTCCTTCCTCCCCTGGGGCAATCCCTACACTTACCTCAGTTTTGGTGAGTTTAGTCAGCTTGACTCCAGTGAAATATTTTATGGTTCTGGAGACAACCCCCGCACTATTCATGGGAACCACCATCCCTCCGTCTCCTTTCTCCACTAGGATCCCCTCCCCTTGTCTTCTTCCTTACTTTTGCTAATCGGTTCAGCTGCCACATTTTGGGAGTCAAGCATGAGTTCTCACTGTCTCAAAAGTCTTTTTGAAGGGATACCTGCAAATGAATCCAGCTGTCCCTGAGAGAGTTCTGTGTATACACCTGCCTATGCCTGCTGACTGCTCATCCGATAAATCCTGGTACTTCCTATTGGACATGAGTCCCAACTGGGAAGGTGTAGTGAGTTCTCAGTCAAGCCTCCACCTGGTCATGAGTCTGAGGGAATCCACAGGGGTGGAAGTGTTTGGGAGCAGACACACAGGCTGTCATCCATGATCAAGGATTGCCACCATGTTAAAGCCACTCAACAGCATGCAAAGATTCCTTACAAATTGGCTGTCCTAGAGTCTACTTGTTGATCTAACAGCACATTCCTTCTGGGATGTGAAGTGATAGGAATAGGTAGAAAATGTAGATTAGCCAAACAAAACTGGTGCTGAGCAGCAGGTCACACTTGGATATGTATTCAGGGAATTACTCTCATGTTCTCATCCCACAGGTTAGTGAGGAAATGAATATAATCTGTCTTTTATCCAATCTATAGCATGTAATAGTGATGGAGACAATCCACTCAGACCAAAAGAAGCAACAGCTACCATCACCCATGTTAAAACTCATACCTGTGAAGTATGACCCAGAATATTGAAACTTGTGGAATGACTGACCACAAAAGAAAACTCAAAAGGCAGACACTATAATCAGTAAAAAATTCTTTGTAATACTAAAATTTATTGGCAAGTTCAACTTTCCAAGCAAAAATTGTGAAAGACTTCACTGGAGCCCCAATCAAGCTGACTAAATCACCAAAGCTGAGGTGAGTTGGTTTTCCTACAGGAATTAGTGAAGGTTTCCTGCAGGCTCAAAAGAGGTTTTCTCAGGGATTGGTAGAAAGTTTAGGGAGGGATTTGGACTTTCATAAGCCACAGAATCAGGATTTAGGCCAAATTTAATTAGTTTTCAGATAACTATGATATCTGCACAGGAGAAGGACATGGCACAATCCACTCCCATAGCAATCCCAAAACAATTAGCCATTGAAAACCCTGAGAGGTCACTATGAGTTGGACATGACTCCATGGCACCTAACAACAACATAACATCTGTATCAACAATCAATTCCAGAAAGAATTGATTTAGATTAAAAAATGATTTCAATGAAATTAAGGTGGAAGCAATTAGAGGTCATTTAACTGCACTTCATAGAAAATTGATCAAGAAATTAAATTGGGTGACAGTTTACTCTGAAAAACACATTTTCAATGAATATTGCTAAGTACTGGTATACTTCATATACAAATACTTTTATTCCAAACAGAGTGGAGGGAAAAGAGAATCAAGAATAGAGCTCTTGAGGTCAGTTACAAGCAAAATAGAGGTTTTTGCATTGGTGACCAAGCCTCAGGCAATGCTGTATGCTCAGTTAATAGTTGCAGTTACTAATCTGAAAAGCAGAGATCTCTGTCTCTCTGGTCTGTCTATACTTTCCTTCAGAAAATCTTTCCAGGTGCACTTTTACCTTTTCATCCCATTTTTAAATTTCTAGTTCAGGCAGAACAGAAGAGAAGTTGATACCACCACCATCAAGACCTCCATCCCGAACCCAGTGTCTTCTCCACAGAAGCATGCCCCATGAATTCAGAGCATGAGGTGGTTTTCATCTGTGCAACTGAGATTTCTTTTGACCATAAAACATGTACTGGTTTTGAAACTGGGACATGTGAGCAACAACCAATTAGATACACCCAAGAATCGGTTGTTTGCAAATGCTTTGCAGGCTTGCTATCGTAAAAAAAAAAAATTGCTTAAAAAATAATAAAAGAAAAGAAAGGTGGAGACTAGTGCCCTTTATGTGTCCTCCAAACAGACCTTACAGAAACCTCACAGGATAATTAGCATTATTATTAGATTATAGGTCAGTCCCTTCACTCAATGACTGTGAGTCCCTTACAGAATTGGATAGATTTCCAGCTGGAGCTGTGTCCAGGACATAAAGAACATTCATCTGCTCCTGAGCAGACAGATGAGATCAAGGACCCCCAACAAACTGACAGAAAGGTGAATAGGCTTGAATTTCCCTCAGAAAATTTATTTTCATCCCAAACAGAAACCCTACAGTTTCAAATGGCTGGATTAGCAGAACACAGGTCACAGCCACAGAAGGAAGTTCCATAAGCAGAAGAGGGAGAAGATGTCCAGGTGACTCTCTGCCATCATGTAAACTGGCCAGGATCAGCAGCCACCTGAAAGCTGAAAGAGCCAGTCAGGATGACTGTGTGCTGACCGCCTGCAATCATGAGCTCGTGCTGGGAATGGTAACGGTATGATCTGACTGAATGGTTTCGGCTTGCTCCATGGCAGACCATTTCACAGAAAATGGACTGACCCTCAGGAAGGTAACCTACCCAAATAAGAAACAAAAATACATCTGACTCACGACTGTCGATCCACACTGTACATGAGAACAACTGTAGGGCTTTCTAATAACACCAGGCACTCAGCCCCATCCCACAGAAGGCTGGGGCATGGCAGGGCTAGGGGAGCCAGGGCCTCTGTGAGGACTAGAAAGCTGCCAAGTGATGCTGATATCCATGAAGACAGGAACCTTAGTATCTCCTGGGGAAGAGAGGGCTTTAAAAGATGCCATGCACAGGCCCTGCCCTGCCCAGGCCAGTGGAAATTTCCAGGGAGAAACATGGCCCTGGGCATTGCTAACAGTAAGGTAGAGCCCCCTGGAAGCCACAGCCTGCACTCTGACCTGTCTCTTTCCCTCCATCCCCATCTCTAAGACAAAGAAGCAATGTCATTTGCTCATCAGGAAAGCCACTCTTGGTGGAGGAACTCCAGCTATTTAATAAAGGGTATTCAGCAGCAGATGCACAGAAGAGAGATCTGCAGGCTTCAGCCTGTGAGGGCCCAAGGGCAGGAGCCATGCCTGTGCATCTCTGGGTGCCCAGCTCCTAGCTGAAGAGTCCCACTGTTCTTACGCACAGTCCGTCCTCTCCAGCAGTCAGCCCATCTCGAGCGCCTGGGAGACCTAGGATAACACGACCCCAGCCTTCTGGAGCCTGCAAGAACATGGAGCACTGGGCGTCTCCAGACAGGCCACCTCCAGCAGCCTCGCTGGGCTCTCAGAGATCCTGGTCCAATGCACCCTCTGGCCCTAAGATGCCTGAGGCCTGGCTTGGAGCTGTTCCTGAAGGCGGAGCCGACTCATTCTCATGGCCAGCACCTGCCCAGCACACTGCACAGGAACAGCTTGGCACCAAATGTCTGGCCAGGAGGCAACAAGAAGATCCTGGATCCGCCCCACTTCGCAATGGAGGCTTGACCTAGTGCAGATGGCTAATGGGTGGGTTGGGCCCCTGAGCCTCCTGCTAGCAATGGGCCCTGGCTTCCTGAATTCTGCAAAGTCAATTTCTCTGTCTTCCAGGCTTCTTTGGAGAGGGATAGAAAGTTTATGAGTGAAGAAGGAGCTGTGAGGAGCCTGGCACACTTCCTGAGGACTGTCCCCATTGCCTTGAACGCCGAAGAGTCACTGAACACTCACAGCACCAGAGCTCAGGATGGTCATCGCCAGGTGCAGACAGGGCAGTCAGGAGGCAGAGCCCCCACAGCTTGGCTCTGTCAGGGACAGAGTGCAGCCTGGGAAGTGCACCAGTCTGCAAGGCTGGATCCCAGGGAATGTCCCCTTGTCGGCACCTCTGCTTCCTCCATAGCACAGGTGGTCTGACCACCTCCCTCAGGCTTTACTCCAGTAAGGAGGGAAAGCACAAGAGTACCCAGCAGGTGTTCAGCCAGCAACCGAAAGAATGAAGGGCCACACTGGCCTCCAAGGTCAGAAGCCCCAGACCAGAGAAAAAGGACTCCAGACAAGGTCAGACCAGATGGCCAGCCAGAAATGACCTAACTGTTCTCCCCCGACCTTCACTTTTTCTTCAAAGAAACTTCCCCTGCCTATGCTTCTCACCAAAGCCCCGCCAGCCCTATAAACCCCCTGGCCACACTCAGCTCTGCACAGCAGCTGCCCACCCCAGGTGCTGCCCAAGTAGGAACATCTTCCCCTTTCACTCGCCCCCAATAACCTGGCTCCCTGCAGGTGAGAGTGTGCTCCCGTGTCTGTGGGTCTACCATTAACAGGAGCTCAGCTCTCAGGACCTCCTCCCTAAGTACTTGTGAAATACACAAAAGAATACATGGGTGAATTTGTAAACGAAAGGGAACTTTATAGGCGGCAGCTCATCTAGGCCAAGTACTAGCATCTAAATAGAAGTCAAAATCCAGAATTTCAGAATAACCACAACTCTCTTTACTGAGCAATGACTGTCTGTGAGGCACCGAGCCCTACAGCATCCTCCTCATTGCCCTCATCTGCAGGATGGGTGTCAGAGACTGTTCACCACATGAAACATCCAAGGCCAGAGGTGTTCTGGTCACCCCTCTTCTCCTGCCCACTGTTGTGTGCTCCATCCAGCACGGGCCTACAGAACTTGGCAGGGATGATAGCATCCTCAGCACCCCACCGGTACACTAAGAGATCTGGCTCACCCACTATACAGAAACAACAACAACAATCATAATAATAGTAATAATAATGTATCTGCATCATTCAACACAATCTGGGTTACTGATTGAAGGCCGACTCTATGCCTAGTACATCAACCTCAGTCACAAGCAGACAGCTGTTAGTTGGGTTACAGATCATATGTTCCTTTATTCATAATCATCAATACCTTTTGGATTTATATTGCAAGCCAGCCATTCTTCTCAGTGCTGAAAATGCAGCAGTTAAGAAAGCAAACCTGCCTTTCCAGAGTTAGGTTGGAATGGGGGAGAGACAGATCATAAGCAGATAAACAAGTCTGAAGCAGACTGAGCTTCTGCTCATGGCCATTAAAAGGACACAGGGTGAGGGGAGGGATGGCTGAGCACAGAGCTCCTCTCCATACGGGGGCCAATGAGGCCTTTCGATAAAGTAGGGTTGGAACAGATTTTAGCACAGTGAGACCACAGACCAGGTGGATAGACTGCACGGAAGTGTGTCAGGAGAGGCCCTTCAACATGGCCTGGAGTTCTCTCTGGGCAGCAGGGGCTGCTGGGATCAGAGGAAGGAGCAAGAAACTGGGATCCACTGATCCATCTGAAAGTTTTAAGTGGCCCCTCTGCCTGCTGTTTTGAGGGTAGACTATAGTCAACCACAGACTAAGCTCAATTAACAAGCTGTTGCCAAGAACAGTTATTAAAATTTGAATGTATTAATTTATTTACTCCTTGTACAATACTATAAGGTGGCTATTATTGAGCTCATTTTTTAAATGAAGAAATATAGGCACAGAGAGGGAAAGTAACTTGCTCAGAATCACACAGGATCTAGAGCAGGCCATCTGAGTCCAGAGTCCATGTGGCTGTAACTTGTGCCATATGGACCCACCCAGTACATGCTGCTGGGCAGCAGGAGGTAGAGAGCAATCTCTGGACAGAAGGAAATGAGAACTCACTGGTTTAGAAATCCTTGAACAATATATAAACCAAAAGTTACCTATTATTTACTTATTTATTTAGCTCTTAAAATACTTTGCCAAGGCTCAATTAATAAAGTAGTATGTTACATTAAGCTTATAATATCTCATTTATTCTTATACCATCCTTTTGGTGTTAACATAGAGGTGGAAACTAAGGCTTAGCAAGGGTCTCACAGCAGAATTTAGTCCACTTTTAATCTAAAGACTACAGGCCCTCACCTGAACCATCCAACATCCCAAAAGTATTTGTAAGGAAACACACACTAGGTATGTTAATCACTTTCTGTTGCTGGTACAAAATACCAGACATAAACAACTTAAGCTCACGGTTTGGGCTCACGGTTTCAGAGGGTTCACTCCATGGCCACTGGGCTTCATTGTTTCTGGGCCATGGTGAGGTAGAACATCTTGGTGGGGAACTGGGGGTAGACCAAAGAGGCTCACTTCAGGATAGACAGGAAGCACGAGAGGCAAAGAAGGATCCCAGGACAATCTATAGCCCTGAAGAATATGACATCAGTGACCTACATCCTCCAAGTAGGGCCCACCTCTGAAAGTTTCTGCCACTTCTCAATAATGCCATCAAATTGTGACTCCATCAGTGGCTTAATCCATTGATAAAAACAAAGCCCTCATGATCCAGTCATGTCCCAAAAGTCTCATCTCTCAACATAGTGTTAGTGACCAAGCCTTGAACATATGAGCCTTTTGGGAGACATTTCATATCTAAACCTTACGTCTAGGATCAGAGGGAAAAGGTTTTTCCCAGAAGATGACCAGATTAGAGGTTTGAACTGAAATGCTAAGTGGGAAATGTTTTGTAATCTACTCTGGGGCCAAAGTCTCCAGAACTGGGAAAGCCCAAGGGAACCAAGTCCACACCAAGGCCCTCCAGGTGGTATCATCGGATGGGAGTCAAATGGTGAACAGCCTCCATGCTAAGAGAGAGGGCAGGTGAGTTCCACGGGGGCTTCAGTGGTCTGGGGACACTGCAGTTGGAAACCAGGAGTTCATGTAGAGCTTCTGAAGTGAGGAGCTCTAAACTATCAGATCCCACTCTCCCTGGGAGTGTGTGAATCTATCGGCTATTCCCAGAAACTGTTATCAACCATGGGCTGCAGCTGCCAAATATACCAGCAAACTGCCTGCCATGTCAGGAAGGGCAGCCTGGGAACCAGGCTGGGAAGCTCCCTCCTACGAAGCCACAGTTCACTCACACCTGGAGTGGCCTATGGAATCCTGGTCCCTGCCTTACACAGTGATAGAATACAGCTACAGAAGGACAACTGGCCAAAGAAGACAAACCCAAACCTGTTCCCATTACAGTATGTGCTGAGCCCCTACACGGGCCAGGAACAATCTAAGAGCTTTGAGTCATTCATTCATACAACAGCTAGATTGTAGGTACTTTGCCTCCATGGGATATAGGCTGACCCTAAGGCTGAGAGAAGGTAATGACATCCACAGGGCCAGCTGGCTCGTGAGTAGGAAATGCAGGATCTCACGTCCAGCTTGTTAGTTTCCAAAGCCAGGCTCCATTCAGGGTGCCAGGTGCCCGGCCGTCTCCATAGACCAGCCCTTCCCTGTGCTCCCTGCTGCCCTGGGGACCCTTTCCCTGCCCTGTGACATTTCTCACCACTTCCCAGGAAAGAAAAACCCTGCAGTCTGGCCACAAGACCCAGCCACTCTTTGTCCCAAACCCTCTCAGTTCCCTCCTGCATTGTGGGCCTTGCTACCCCCCATTGCTCACCACACCACCAGCAACCAGGACCCCCAGCCTTGAAAGCCACTGTACCTATAGCCATCAGGACCACCATCCTCAAAGGTCTGGTAGCCAATCCAGGAGCATGACTACCTGCAATGATTAATGGGGGCAGGATGTTATTAATCCCCTTTCCCGCACTATTCTCCAATCATCTCCCTTCCCCTGCTGGGATATGCCTTCTCTGATGTCAGCGCCCTGCCCTATAGCCCTTACAGTAAAGAGCAGGACAGGGAAGGGATAAGAGGCAGGTGCCAGGCAGCATGTGGACACATGGCAGGGCCGCTGAGTATCCAGAAGCCGAGCACACCAAGAGAAAATACAATGTGTGAGCACATGATGCTGGAGGGTAGAATCAGGGGCCAGGGCGGGACAAGAAGAACCTATGATACAGTGAGAGAGAAAGCCCCCTGTGATTTCAGAAGAGGTGTGGCTTCCCAAAAAGAGGCGTGGTTTCCCATCCCAACCTCATGCCCCAGACCCATCCACCCACCAGGCCAAGTAGAACATAAAGGTGAACAGAAATACCTCAAACTCTCGCAGGTTTGTGTTACTCCAACGACTCATGGAAGGTTCAACCACAAGGAGAGGCCATGCGTGGACTAATGGAATTGCAGCATAAGTTGGAAAGCAACTGTCACTCAGGCAGAGTGGCCAAGAGCCAAGCTGCCTGTGTCTGACCCATGGCTCAGATTCACACCAACTGTGCAGAAAGGGCAACCTCTCTGTGCCTCGCTCTCCTCCTCTAGAGAATCGCATTGATGAGGAACACTGTGAGCTGACCCTTGTGAAGCTTTCTAAAACATTCCCCTCACATCGTTAGTGCCCAATAAATGTTGTACATCCCCATTTCTTGTTCTGGTTTTTCTTTGCATGGAAATGAAAAAGAAGGTGGCAATTTTTTCCCTTATCAAAGTTGAAAAAAATTATTTGACACAAGAGTGACCTGATTTATTACATTTCAAAATTGTATAGTCACATTTAAACACTTAACTCGTGCAAATGTATCATGAATCAACTCTAAATGCATTGTACAAATAGACATCTACTCACAGTGTTTTTCCCTTCTCATCTGTGGGGAGCAGCTGAATGTAATTTACCAACAATTCCCACCTCGATAGCTGAGCAATGGCTGTCATCTCCTACACACATTCATTGTACAAAATGGCACGTGCAAGTCTTTGACAGCATAATGGAGAAGAAAAATAAAAGCATGTTCAGTCCCATTACTTGATTCCACAAAAACATAAGAATATTCTATGAAATGTTCAGTGGAGTATCACATTAGCATTGGCCCCAGGATTTGCACTAGTGCCAAAGTTGCCACTCAAGAACAGAACATTCATTTATTTCTGGGAACATATTACAATAGGGAACTAAGGATAAGGTGCCAAAGAACTCTATCAGTGAGAACTGTCACCCAAACACTAGCTTTAAAAAATAATAACAATTAAAAAAACTTAAAGCTCAGAGAACACTAGACTCAGAAAGATAAAATAACTTCCTAAAAGGTACACAGTGAATTTCTATTTTCAGAACTGGAACCAGAAACAACCCATCTTCCTATTCAAGATCATTTTAAAAAGCAGGACATAGTAGTACATGCTTAGAATCCCAGCACTCAGGAGACTGAGGCAGGGTCACAAGCTCAAGGCCAGCCTGGGCTATATGGTGAGACCCCTGTCTCAAAAGAAACATTTAAAAAGCTATATCAAAGATAAAGAGAAAAATCTTGCAGGCATTATTACCAACAGTATAGTGCAGATTCTTTGTCCAAGTGCAGAAAGGTATAGAATATGAAGGCTGACCCAGCTGCTAAAGACTCCTTTTGCCATGGGATACTTTCTGGTCAAGATAAAGTAGCCACAAGACTGAGCTGTATTTGTGAAGCTTTGTGGAAATAAGAGAACAAATTTTTTACCTGGTATCTTCCAAAGGAGGAAGTTCATGTAAAGCACCCTTTGCTTTGAGTTGGGAAGTGTGACCAAGGGCTGTGCCTGAAACTGAGGGTGTCTGGGCCATGGACCAGCCCTTGCATGGGCAGTGGTCTGCCTTCACATCACCCAGAAAACATCAGTTTAGATTAGCATATATGTAGGTTGAGATTACTCAACACAACTAGAATCTTCACGCAAAAATATATCCTCACTATATGTAGGCAGTGGAGCTGAGGTTTGGCTTAGTTGGTAGAGTGCTTGCTTTGCACGCTCTAGGTCCTGAGTTCTATCCCACCATCACCAAAATGGGAACAGGACCTAGCAGCCCACTCCTGAAACAATGAGCCACTGGAAACACTATGGATAGCAGAGAAGCACTGTCAGATATGGTGCCTGTTTTGTTCTGTTCTACATGGGTTCACTATGAGTTAAACCTCACATGACAGCACCTAACAACAACAACACATGTAGGCAATATCATTTAAGTCCTCAAGTTGTTTCAACAAAGTTTCATTCTAATCAAAGATAACCTGGCAGCTGTGAAGATAAGATACCATGAGCAAGTAGAAAACCTGGACAACAGAAACAGACATACGGAGACTCCCTATACTGAAATGAGTAGACACAGATTATAGAACAACTACTTCTAGTTCAAGGATATGAAAGTCTAGCTTTAAAGTTTCACAAAGAGTCAGGAAATCTAAAAGGTGACATCACTCATTTTTAAAGAATTGAGTCAAAGTTCTAGGCCTGAAATATATAATCACTTAAATCAAGAAGTCAGTGAATAAACGTGCAGACACGGGTAAGAAAAAGACTATTAAGAATGAAGCACAAGGCAGGCACTGTAGCTCATACCTATAATCCCAGGGACTCTAGAGGCTGTTTGAGGCCAGAGGCAGCCTGAGAAATTTAGTAAGACCCTGTCTCAAAATAAAAAATAAAAAAGGAGCTGGGGTGCTGCTTCATGATAGAGCACTTGCATAGCATGTATCAGTCCCTGGGTTGAACCACTGAGCATTAAAAAAAAAAGAATGAATGAATGAATGAATGAATGAATGAATGAAGCAGAGTGTTACCAACAAAGTTGGGGGGAAGGGACAAAAAGAAATGGAATCATTTTAATCCAAAATATCTTGAGAAAGAAAAATAGAACTGGGTAGGCAAATAATTAACACATAAAAAGGTAAAGGTAGATTTTGAAGGTGAATATACCAATAGTGTCAGTAAAAGTCAATGAAACAAATACTTCAATTAAAAGACAAAAATTACCACACTGGATTTAAAGAATACATAGCCTATGCAATCTAAAAAAGATGTGTCTAAAATGTAAAGATACAAAAAGTTTGAAAGTGAAAGAGTGAAAGGGGATATCTATACAAGCACTAACTAAAAACTGTCCCATCTCTATTAGTAAGTTGGCAAAAAGATTACTAGAAATGAAGACTCCACTTTTATTTCTTTTTTTTTTTCTCCCTCTGCCCCCAATACTGGGGCCTTGCTCATCCTGGACAAGTACTCTGCCACTGAGCTGCACCCCAGGCCCATTTTTACTTTTCATTTTGAGACAAGGTCTCACTAAATTGCATGGGCTTCCTCTGGCCTCAAACTCACCATCCTCCAATCTCCACCTCCCAAGTAACTGGGATTACAGGCATGCACCATGACACTTGGCAAGGCATTCACTTCTTCGTGAAAATAAACATCAATTCACCAGGAATTACAGCAATTCTAAATTTGGATGCACTAAATAACACGATCTCAAAACATAAACAGCAAATATTTTCAACAAAAAGGAGAAATAGATAAATTTATAAGTATAATGGAAGATATTGATATACTTTCTCAATAATAGAAAAATAATCAAATTTAAAAAAAAATAAGGCTATGGAAAAAGAACTTTGACCTTATGGAAACACATAACAAACACAATATCTAACAACTGAAGAATACTCAGACTTTTTTTAAATTGGCCATACCGTGAGCCATAAAGCAAGTCCTAACAAATTTCAAAAGATTGAAATCAGATAGAGCTGCCATGTGCAAGATGATAGTCACTGTACATATGTGCAATTTAAAAGTAGGTTAATTAAAATTAAATAAAATTTAAAATTTAGTTCTGCAGCCACACTAGCTGTGTTTCACAAGCTCAGTAGCCACAAAGAGCTGGTGGCCATTGTATTTGTAAGATTCCTTCATTTTTAGTTTTCTCTATCACATTGATATATGAAAATTTGTATTTAGCTGTCTCTTTACAGATAATTCACTCATTACTAGCACAATTTTGATCTGTCTTCCCACCCACAAGTATATTCTGTGAGGCCAAGGACCATAATTGTCATATTCACTCTGGTGCCTATTTTGTAAAGTTTAATCATTTAATTACTGATTCTCTCTTTATTATATTTTTGTACAGTATAAACTAAAGTTGGCAGACTGAATGGGAGAACCATCCATGTCAAATGGAAATGTCAAGGAAGAATTCTTAGAAATGGGGAGATATTTCTTTTTATCTCACCCAACTTCAGACAATTTCAAGAACAGAATTGATATGTTAGACACTAATGATCGAAGACCAGACAAGTTGCAGCATGACATCAAAGACATCATTCATGAGGAAAGCAAAAAGTTATTTTAAAAGATAGGAAAAAAAGAAAACATCAAATTATAAGTCAAAAGAGATTGAAATTTGCATTTGAACATCAAGTAGCTAAAGTAAAAGGAAGACATGACAAGTTAAAGAACTAAACAGAAGATTTCAAAGGGCATATCCAGAAGACAAAATCAAATATCATAATGACATATGCAAATAGCTGGAGATAGAAAACCACAAGGGAAGAACATGTTCTGTTTTTCTCAAGCCTAAAGAACCAAAGAAAATATTCAATCCTCAAGTGGCAATAGTGAAGGATTCTACAGGGAAAATATTAAAAGATGCAGGGAAACATCAAAAGAAGATGGAAGAAATACAGAGTCATTATACCAAAAAGAATTAGTGGATTACAACCATTTCAAGAAGTTTCATATCATCAGAATTGAATACTGCTTAAGGAAGAGGCAGAAGTTGCCTTGAAGGAATTGGCAAAACACAACACTCTAGGAATTGAAGGAATGTCTATTGAGATGTTTCAACAAACAGATATAACATGGAAAGTGCTCATTTGTTTATCCCAAGAGAGTTGGAAAACAGCTACCTACCTGCCCAACTGACTGGAAGAGATCCATATTTGTGCCTATTCCCAAGAAAGCAAATCCAACCAAATGTGAAAATTATCCTACAACATCATTAATACTATACACAAGTAAAACTTTGCTAATGATCATTTAAAAGCAACTGCAGAAGTATATAGACAGGGAACTGCCAGAAAATCAAGCTGGATTCAGAAGAGGGCATGGAACCAAGGACATCATTACTGATGTCAGATGGATGTTAACCAAAAGCAAAGAATACAAGAAAGATGTCTTTTTATGTTTTATTGACTATGCAAAGACATGTGACTGTGGATCATAACAAATTATGGATAACATTGAGAAGAATCGGAATCCCAGAGCTCTTAATTGTACTCATGAGGAATCTGTACATGGACCAAGAGGCAGTCATTAGAACAGAATAAGGAAATATTGCTTAGTTTAAAGTCAGGAAAAGTGTGCATCAGGGCTGTTTCCTTTTACCATACCTTTGCAATCTCTATGCTGAGCAAATAATCTGAGAAGCCAGACTTTATGATGAATAATGTGGCATTAGGATTGGAGGAAGACTCATTAACTACCTGAATTATGCAGATGACAAAACTCTGCTTGCTGAAAGAGAAGAGGATTTGAAATATTTACTGATGAAGATCAAAGAACACAGTCCTTAGTATGGATTGCACTTCAACATCAAGAAAACAAAAATCCTTACAACTGGGTTGTAAGGTACGCACCTTCATGATAAATGGAGAAAAGATTGAGGTTGTCCAAGATTTTGCTTTACTTAGTTCTACATCAACAGCCATGGAAGCAGCAGTAAAGAAATCAAAAGATCCATTGCATTGGGAAAAGCTGTTGCAAAAGACCTCATAGAATTGTTGAAAAGCAAAGATGTCACATTGAAGATGAAGGTGCGTCTGACTCATGCCATGGTATTTTCAGTGGCATCATATGGTTGTGAAAGCTGGACATTGAACAAGGGAGACAGAAAAAGAATTGATTCTTTTGAATTGTGGTGCTGGAAACATCTATTGAATATACCATGGACTGCCAAAAGAACCAACAGATCTGTCCTAGAAGAAGTACAACCAGAGTGCTCCTTGGAAGCAAAAATGGCCAGACTGTGTCTTACATATTTCGGACATGTAGTCAGGAGAGAACAATCCCTGGAGAAGGACATCATGTTTGGGAGAGTGGCAGGTCGACGCAAAAGAGGAAAACCCCCCACCAGATGGATTGACACAGTGTCTGCAACAATGGGCTTAAACATAAATAAGATGGTTTGCCTGGCACAGAATCGGCAAGTGTTTAGATCTGCTGTACATAGGATTGCTATGAGTCGGACTCGACTCAACGGCACCTAACAACAACAACAACAACAACAATATGCTTGTGAAAGCTGGATGTTGAATAAGGGAGAAAGGAGAAGAATTGATGTTTTTGAATTAGGATGTTAGAGATGAATATTGAATATACCAAGAATCAACAGATCTATCCTACAAGAAGGGAAATTAGATTGTTCCTCAGAAGCAAGGATGGCTAGACTGTGTCTTACATATTTTGAACATGTACTCAGGAAGGACCAATACCTGGAGAAGGACATCATATTTGAGAGAGTGGTGAGTCAGTGATAAAAAGGAAGACTCTCAACCATACGGATTTACATAGTTGTTGCAACAATGGGCTTAGACATAAAAAAAAAAAAAGATTGTGTGCATGGCAGTGTCAAGGAGTGTTTTGTTCTGTTCGATACAGGGTCGCTATTTGTCAGACCTGATTTGATGGCATCTAACCACCATAACAACAACATTGGTGATATACCCTAGAAATGGTTAATATTGAATTGAGGTGCTTCAATTTAGAATTTAGGAAGAATTTACACAAATGTCTGAATTTAGGGATTTGAGGATCTGGACTCTCACCTGCATCAATGATCTAAAATTCACATATTTTGGTAAAATGTTCTTTGTAATAGCCTCATACTATTCTTTTGCTCCAGAATGATGTGTGGACTCCAGCCACCAAGATATTTAACTGTTAAACAGAGTCACCAATGAGAAATTACATTCCCATCAGTCTGAGAATGTAATATTGTTCATGTGTTGGTTAGAAATCAGACAGAAACAGAATCAGAAATGCCTTGTGTATCATGCTGAGAAGTTTAAGCTTTATCTTGAAATATCAGGGGACCATGTGAACACTCTAAATAGAGAGGGGAGAAATAGATAAATCGAGTAGATGAGGACCCTAAGGCACAAAAAAGTTCAGTACCTTGCCCATGTCACACAGCAAGGAAGGGACGAAAGCAAGAGTTGGAACCAGGCAGTGTGCTTCCAAAGCCTGTGCATATATCACCACTTTAAACAGTTTGCTAAGCTAGGCACTGTGGTGCACACCTGTAATCCCAATGACTCAGGAGGTTGAGGCAGGAAGATCGCAAGTTGGAAGCCAGGAGCAACTTGTGCAATTTAGCAAGACCCCGTCTCAAAATAGAAAACACAAAAGCTGCTGGGGTGCAGCTGAGTGGGGGAGCACTTGCCTAGCATGTTTGAGACTCTGGGTTCAACCTCCAGTACTGTAAAACTAAACAAACAAACTGTTCACAAAATGCAAAAAGAACCCTAAGACACCCCAGGATAGCTAATCAAATGTTGCACATTAACGGACCCTCATTTCTTTCTTATTCAAAGCAATTGAGCTCACTTAATTTAACAAGTCTGCATAAATCCAGGAACACCACCTGGTAAAAACTGTTGTCTTTTCTCTCCCTTAACGGGGAGATTAGGATCATTAAACCCCAGAGACAATGATAGCTTAATTAAAAGGCAATTGTGGTGTGAGAATGTTTCATCCGGGAGAACGAAGAACTGCTCATTAGAACGCCCCACGGGGGACCAACCAGGTGACCACCGATGAGTTTGGAAGGATGTCGCTGCCAGAGGCTGTAATTCTCTGACTGGAAAACCCTTGCTAGACCTCCACGCACCATTAGCTGAAGCACTGGGGAACTATGGACAGAGGCAGCGGATGGCAAGGCAGAGCCACTGATTTAAAAGAATTTGATAGCATATTTCTGCAGCGGAAAGGTGAGGATAGGAACCAGAAGAGCTATACGGGACGCTCCAAGGTCAGGCACGCCCAGGATGGGAGTGCTGTGCTAGGGACACTGAGGGTACAGAGCCCAGCACAAAACGGAACCTGGCCTGGGAGACCAGGCCAGGGAAGAAGGGAGGAGAAACTCTTACCTCCACCTTAGTGAGCATTGCAGAACTCTGATGGCACAAAGAAAGGACAATGACTGTTCTCAGGAGGACGGATGAGGGTGTCAGGCACAGCTCTGGAGGTCAGCACAGACTGCCCTCCTCCAACAAAGGCTGTGAAGTTCATGGCAGGCACCGCAGTGAAAACACCTGAAGAGCAAAGCCGGTTCTAGAAATAGGCAATGTAATCATGGCCCATTTTGTTGCTCTTGAGTTTGCAGAATCAAATGGCTTAAAGGTCAAGAGGGCTGAAATTGCGAGGTCGCCTGGCCCCAGTCTGCAAGGAAAGGAGCGGAGGTAGGCAAGGGGATGGCTGCTAATGTTAGAAGCAGAAGCTGAAGGAAAGCCGGCTCTCTGGACTCAGCACCCTTCAGCTGTTTGCTGATGTTCTTGGGAAATGAATTGTGAGTCAAAATCATACAGTATTGTCTGCACGTGTGTGTGTTCATCCAAAATGTGATTGCAAGAAATCGGATAAAAAGAAGTGAAGACAGTGGAGAATGGTGGACACATGAACCAAAGTGTCAGGCAGAAATGATCCTGGCACACAGGAAATAACTGGGAAGTATAAATACCTGTGAGCAAAACAGGTGTTCTGGGAGAAAGACCAGGGTTAGAACTGCCGCCTGTGGGTTTAATTCCCAGCCAGTTATGCCACGCAGGACAAGTTCTTAACCCCTAAGCCTCACTTATTTATTCATCTCTCCAGCAAACATACAGTCATCATGGAACCCAAGGAACTTTGTAGTGTTAAAAGTGAAGAGAAGAGAGCCAGGCACATGGTGCACGCCTATAATCCCAGCAGCTCAGGAGGCGGAGACATGAGGATCGCAAGTTCAAGACCAGAGGCAGTCTGTGTAACTTAGCAAAACCCTGTCTCAAAAAAGTAAAAAGTGGGTTGAAGGTGCAGCTCAGTGGTCCAGCACTTACAGAGCATGCAAGCGCAAGGCCCTGGGTCCAACCCCAAGTACAAAAAAAAAAAAAAAAAAAATCTGAATGAAAGAGGAAAACAATAAGAACAACTGAATTTTAAAAAGCATTTATTGCCAAGTATGTGAGAGGTATATGTTTGTCTGAATTAGGCACTCAGTATGATGCCAGAAACAATACATATATTTACATCATTTCTTATGGAAGAAAAGTGCTCAATACTCAAAATTATGAGCTCTCAACCAACCAAGGGACCACTATATCGTTTATATTTACAATTACAACTTAACAAACCCACCCCTAGGTATCTACCCAAAAGAAATGAAAACCTGGGTCCACACAAAGACTTGTACCTGAATGTTTATAGCATCATTATTCATAATAGTTTAGAAGTGTCTACCAATTGGTGCATATATTAAATATGTGGTGTAGAGGAGTGATAACATGTATAAGAAAAAACAGTAATGGTACAGATTAAAAGGTTAATTCTCAAAAATATTCAGTTAAGTGAAAGAAGTTTGGTGCAAAAGATCACATATGAAATGATTTCATTTACAGGAAATTTCCAGAAAAGAGAATTGTGTAGAGGCAGAGAACATAATAATGGTAGTTTGGAACCTGAGGTGGGAACAGGCAGTGACTGCAAATGAGCACGAGGAACATTTTGGGGTGATTGAAATGTTGTAAAATTATTATGTGATGACCAAATAATTGTAAACACACTAAAATTATAGAATTGTGTATACAATTGGTAGTTTTACGCTTTTTAAATTGTAGCTTTAGAAACCTATTTAAAAACAAAAATGTTAGTTCTAAAACATGCTAGGCTCCACCAATGTAAATGACATAAATGAAAATTGAGGAGTTGATTTTTTGAAGTAGTTACAAAATAGGAAATACAGTATGACAGCCATCATAGAAACCCTAGGTAAGTATTGACCAGTTCAAGGACCCAATGAAAGGAATTCCTAGAAATTTTGGAATTAGCTATGGGTATTGATTTTACCATATTGAATTAGTTTTCTATTTTTCTGTATACATATACTACTTCAGTTTCCTTCAGACTTTTCTTCATGCTTGCATATTTTTAACCTACGAATGTAAAGGAAGAGATTAATACCAATAAAATGTTTTAAAATACAAAAAAAACTTTGATTTTAGCATAAAATAATTTTAATCATATTTTAATAACCTAATTTGATAATTTTATGTATACACACACACATACATGCACACACACAGTTTGGTTTTAGTTGCATGGAATGCCTGAAATGTCTCCAGCTATCATAGAAAAAAATCTCAAAATATTTCAAGTTTGTTCTATGTTGTAGTAGCTAAGTTGTGCTATTTATGGAGATGCAGCTGCAGCTATACCATCTTGGCATCCAATCCCATCTGATCTCGGAAGCTAATCAGGGTCGACCTGGTTAGTCCTTAGGTGAGAGGCCACCTGGGAATACCAGGTGCTGAAGGTTAGGGAGAAGGACCTGGCAATCTACTCTTAAAACAACCTGCCATTGAAAACCCTATGAATAGCAGAGAATCACCGACAATAATGTCAGGCATGGCACAGTAACAGGGAGTGTTTTGTTCTGTTGTACATAGGGTCGCTATGAGTCAGACCTGATTCCACAGCACCAAACAACAACAACATGAGTAAAAGCCCCCACATATCAGTTTGCCATACTGTGGGGACTTATGTGTTGCTGTGTTGCTGAAAGCTATGCTACCAGTGTTTCAGAAACCAACAGGGTCACCCATGGTGGAGAGGTTTCAGGTGAGCTTCCAGACTAAGACAGACTAGGGAATAGGACCTGATGGTTCACTCCTGGAACAATTAGCCATTGAAAAACCTATGAATAGCAGATATAGCAGATTTACACTGTCAGATACAGTGCCAGGAAAAGGAGCCCCAGGTCGGAAGGCACAGAAAAAAAAAAAAAAAACTAGGGAACAGTTGCCTTCTCAAACTAGAGTCTACCTTAATGATGGGAATGGAGTAAAGCCTCAGGGACCTCCATTTGCTGATGTGGCAAAACTCACAGTGAGAAGAAACAACTGTAAACATTCATTAATAATTAAAATGTGGAATGTACATAGTAATAATCTAGGAAAACTAGAAATTGTCAAAAGGGAAATGGAGCACATAAACATTGACATTCAAGGCATCAGTGAGCTAAAATGGACTAGCATGGGCCATTTTGAATCAGATAATCGTATGATCTACTATGCTGGAAATTACATATTAAAGAGAAATGGGATTGCATTCATCATCAAAAAAGACATCTCAAGATCTTTCCTGAAGTACAATGCTGTCAGTGATAGAATAATCCCCATATGCTTATAAGGAACACCAGTTAATATGACTATTATTCAAATTTACACATCCACTACTAAAGCCACAAATGAGGATAAGGAAGATTTTTACCACTCCTGCAATCTGAAATAGATCAAACATGCAATCAGGATGTACTGATAATTACTGGTGACTGGAATGCAAAAGTTGAAAACAAAGAAGGTTCAGTGGTAGAAAAATATGGCTTTGGTGACAGAAACAATGCTGGAGATTGCATGATTGGATTTTGTCAGACATATGACATTTCATTGTAAATACATTTTTTATCAATATAAATGGCGATTATACACATGGAATTCACCAGATAGAACATACAGGAATCAAACTGACTACATTTGTGGAATGAGACAATGGAAAAGGTCCATATCAAGTGTTAGAACAAGACCAGGGGCTGATTGAGGATCAGACCATCAACTGCTCATATGCAGGTTCAAATCGAAACTGAAGAAAATTAGAGCAACTGTAGGAGAGCCAAGGTATGACCTTGAGGATATCCCATCTAAGTTCAGAGATCATCTAAAGAGCAGGTTTAATGCATTAAACATTAATGGTAGAAGACCAGATGAGTTGTGATATGACATCAAAGACATAATTCATGAGGAAAACAAAAGGTTATTAGAAAGACAGGAAAAAAAGAAAAGACCAAATTACATGTCAAAAGAGACTCTAAAACTTGCCCTTGAACATTGAGCAGCTAAAGTAAAAGGAAGACATGATGAGGTTAAGGAACTAAACAGAATATTTCAAAGGGCAGCTTGAAAACACAAAATCAAATAATGACATGTGCAAAGAGCTAGAGATAGAACACCAAAAGGGAAGAACCTGCTGTGTTTTTCTCAAACTCAAGGAATTAAAGAAAAAAATTCCAGCTTTGAGTGGCAATAGTGAAGGATTCTACAGGGAAAATATTAAATGACTCAGAAAACATCAAAAGAAGATGGAACAAATACAGAGTCTTTATACCAAAAAGACTGGTGGACAATCAACTATTTAAAGAGGTTGCATATGATCAGGAACCAATGGTACTGCAAGACTAAGTGTAAGCTGCCTTGAAGGAATTGGCAAAAAATAAGTCTCCAGGAATTGATGGAATATATATTGAGAGCTTTCAACTAACAGATGCAGCACTGGATGGAGCTAATTTGTTTATGCCAAGAGATTTGGAAAACAACTACCTGGCCAACTGACTGGAAGAGATCCATATCTATGCCTATTCCCAAGAAAGAAGATCCCACTAAATGTGGAAACTATTGTACAATATCATTAATATCACACACAAGCAAAATTTTGCTAAAGATCATTCAAAATTGACTACAGTAGTATGTAGACAGGGAACTGCCAGAAAATCAAACTGGATTCAGAAGAGGGCATGGAACCAGGGACATCATTGTTGTTGTTATTGTTGTTAGGTGCCTTCGAGTCAGTATCTGACTCATAGCGACCCTCATAGGGTTTTCACTGGCTGACTGTTTTGGGATTGCCTTGGGAGTGGATTGCCAGGTCCTTCTCCCATTTTTTGCAGTGCTGGGAATTGAACTCAGGACATCAGAGACTGCAGCACAGTGCTCTACCAACTGAGCTAAATCCCAGCCCCAGGGACATCATTGCTAGTGTGAAATGGATAGTGGCCAAAAGCGCAGAATACCAGAAAGATGTTTATCTATGTTTTATTGACTATGCAAAGGCAATTTGACTGTGTGGATCATAACAAATTATGGATAATACTGCGAAGAATGGGAATACCAGAGTACCTAATGTACTCATGAGGAATCCGTACAAGGACCAAGAGGCAATCATTTGAACGGAACAAGGAAAAACTGCCTGGTTTAAAGTCAAGAAAGGCATATGTCAGGGCTGTATCCTTTCACTGTACCTCTTCAATTTCTATGCTCGTCAAATAATCCAAGAAGCTGGAAGTTATGTAGAAGAATGCAGCATCAGGATTAGAGGAAGACTCATTAACAACCTACATTATACAGATAATACAGTCTGCTTGCTGAAAGTGAAAAGGATTTGAAACATTTACTGATGAAGATCAAAGAACACAACCTTCGGTATGGATTGTGCCTCAACACCAACAAAACAAAAATCCTTACAACTGAATCAGTAAGCAACTTTAGGATAAATAGAGACAAGATTGAGGTTGTCCACGATTTTGCTTTACTTGCAAAAAGCTTTACTTTGCGTAGATGGATTGACACAGTGTCTGCAACAATGGGCTTAGACATAAATAAGATTACATTCCTGGAACAGAATCAGGGCGTGTTTCGTTCTGTTGTACATAGCGTCACTATGAGTTGGAACCAACTTGATGGCACCTAACAACAACAAAATGAGTGAAAACCCCCCATGTTTCTGTCAGCTTGTCATGTTGTGGGGGCTTATGTGTTGCTGTGATGCTGAAAGCTATGTCAATGGTATTTCAGATACCAGCAGGGCCACCCATGGTGGACAGGTTTCAGCTGAGCTTCCAGACTAAGACAGCCTAGGGAGAAGGATCCAGCAGCCTACTTCCAAATGGTTAGCCACTGAAAACCCTATGAATAGCAGAGAAGCACTGTCAAACATAGTGCCAGAAGATGAGGCCTCCAAGTTGGAAGGCATTCAAGAAAGAGCTAGGGAAAAGTTGTCTCCTCAAAGTAGAGTCAACCTTAATGCCAGGAATGGAGTAAAACCCCTGGGACCTCTTTTTGCTAATGTGGCATGAATCAAAATGAGAAGAAACATAGCAACTGCAACAATGGGCTCAAACATAAAAAGATTGTGTGCATGGCGCAGAGTCAGGTAGTGTTACATTCTGTCGTACATAGGATAGCTATGAGTCAGACCCAACTCCATGGCACCTAACAACAATAAGTGTACTAGACCTATGAAATAAGCCTTCGTTTCCACACTAATCAAAGCAAGGACAGTAATGTCTACCTTTCAGGTTACTGTGAGCATTTAGATAAAATGTTCAGCCTGTCACACATGCCTGATCAATGGTAACAGGTCCTCCAAGTTAAGCTGGAATTGGAGTCCAATAGAAGAACTCTTACTCGGCAGTTAGGGTGGATTCCCACAGTTTAGAAGTTGCTCATTAACAGAGCTAAGGCAAGGCCCTCCCCATCATCCTGCCTTTTATTTGCCCCTGTCATTTACACAGGTCATAATCCTACAGCAAAGGGTCTTCAAGTGATTTTGTGATCTTCCCTGTATCGGGAGAGTTAGCTGTGCAGCAGGCATACACACAAAGCTGTCTGTTACCCTGAGCCGCTTCCCATTCTTAACCATCTGGTGCTACCAGTGACAGCAAAGTCTCTGTTGTACAGCCACAAGCATTTTCTAGACAGGCAGCCTTTAATTCATGAAAAAGAAATGAAGAACAGTCAGAATATTAAAACTAAAGAAGAAGAAGAGATGCTGGTTGGGAGCCCCAAAGTGAGCATCAGTGTCTTAATGCTAGACAGATTGAAAAGGATATCTTTTGTTTCCAAAATGAGAAGCAATGAGTGCCCTACATGGAGAAGAAAAGGTCGCCACAAGAGGGACGATACTTCTCAGCATTTCACAGCACCCCCAAGTGTAAAGTGGTTCATCTGAAATGTAAGAACCAGCCAGTTGGAATGTCAAAATTTTGGCTTATAAATGAACAGGGAAAAGAAAGACGTCCCCAGGAAGAAAGGAACATTCAAGCAGAACTACAGACTTTCAGAACTGGAAGGAACATCAGCAGCCAATAGTCCTCCAATAGTTGAGCAACTGAGCAACACCAGAGAACTGAGGCAACTTATCCAGAGGAATCCAGCCAGAGAGGGCAGTGTCTTAGCTTGTGTTCCCCAGAAAACAGACAAAAGTTTTGAGTGCAGGTGGCTTATGCAGAGAGTGATCCCAAGAGTGAGGGACTGGAGAGAGTGAGGCAAAGAAGGAGGAAAATTCAACATAAGGGGTATTACCAAGGTCATTGCTATAGGTAATGGGGGCTCGTATTCCAATAGGCCCTTGAGAAGTACATAGAAAACCACAGAGTGATCTGCCAGAAGGACAAGAGGGTGGGAACATTTGTCCATTGGATCCTGTCCCCCCGTAGCCAAAGACCATCCCAGAAAATGTTAACTCCTCTTCACTCCTACACAGATGTTGGTTGAGCAAGCTCCACTATTGAGGTTTCACTATTGAAAGAACTTTAAGGCACAAAGGCATCCCAGGGATGCACACTCTAGGCTGGACACCAACAGCAAAAAGGAAATCCAAAGCCTATTGGAACTGTCTGCCTGACCCTAGATTAACTCAGAAATAACATCAAAACAAGTTGACATCAGGGGTGTCCACTACAGATGGCAGATTTTGAGGCTGATCCCCTGAGGCTAAAGCATATTTTATGGGTCATGGGGCTATAACAATGACTCAGTTTCTGAAAGACTTATGGAGCCCATGCTCCTGCCACTATGGTCTAACTAGAGGCTCAAGGTTCTAACCAACGTCTCATTTTCCTATTTTCTTGAATAGCAATCCCAAACCTTTTTGGCACCAAGGATCAGTTTCATGGAAGATAATATTTCTATAGTCAGAGGCAAAGGGGAGTGTTTTGAGGATGATTCAAGTGCATTATATTTATTGTGTAAATACAAATGAACCTTCACTGGCATGCTCTCTGCTCACCTCCTCCTCTGCAGCCCTGTTCCTAACTGGTCGCAGACCAGCAGTTGTCCATGGTACAGGGGTTGGGGACCCCTGGCCTTGAAAGCTAAACATGCAAAATTCCAATTCTACCTTTGGGATCCCAAGGGGAATCCTAAATGCTAATGTTAAGAGGAAACTGAGCTCCTTGATAGCACAGACAATACTGTGTCTTAGCGGTATGCTGAGACAGAAGGCTTTCACATCTAAAATGTCCTTAAGCCAGCTTGGATGACAATATATAAGAGTCTGAAAGAAAATGAGTCAACTTTAAAAGCCCACTTAAGCAAAAGTCCAGAATCAATGCTTTCCCCTTATTGCCAGACTGTTCCTGACATTCTTAAAGGAAACCCAGTTGATAAATTAAGTATAGGACCAGTGAAGTACCTGGGAATGTCAAAAAAGTGACAAGTGATGCCCAAATGTATCACTGCCTTTTGCAATGGAGTATACTAACAACCAAACAACACTGCCAATCAATTTCATTGTTCTAGACAGGCTGCCTGGTGCAATGCCAGAATTCTCGACATAGATGGGCAAGCTCCTGAGGCATGCAGCTGGGTACGAGGGGTGCTGAAACATTCCCTAAATATGCACTGATTCCAGGAGCATCCATTCTGCCCCAAGATATTGGGAGGTTATATATGAAAAGACACATTATGGAGTAGAAAGCCAAATTGATATTAATTTTTAAGATAAAAGTTATAACTTGGAAAGCTTTTCATTCTATGACAAGCAATTCAGGCAGTAACCCTTGGACCCCTAGGGATATCAATTCATTCACTCTCCTCTGCCCTGAGGATAATTTTGATGGAAAGTTTGAAAAAGCACTGGCAAGGGGAAAAACTCTTTGTAGGCAGAAAGACCTGGATTCAAACTATTTTCCCTAGCAGAGTCACTGTGGATGAATTACTTAACTTTTCTGAGCCTCTGTTTCCTCAACTAGTGAATGGGGGATGTGTTAGTTTTTCATTACAATGATGAATACCTGAGAAAAATAGCTTAAAAGGAGGAAATATTTATTTTGGCTCACAATTTCTGAGGTTTCAGTTTGAGGTCAGCTGACTCCACTGCTTTGGGCCTGACACAAAGCAGAACATCGTAGTCATGGGAGCAGATGGCATTGGGGTGGTGGGAGCATGTGGCAGAGGAGGCTACTCACTTTCACTTCCTGTTGATTGGAAAACAGACAGAGACAGTTAGAGAGAGAGGTGGGGGAAGGAGGCCAGGACAAGACATAGCCCCCAAGAACATGCTCCCATGACTCACTTCCTCCAACCTCCTAATGTTGTTGTTGTTAGGTGCCATACAGTCGGCATCTGACTCATAGTGACCCTATGTACAACAGGCAAAACACTGTTGTTTGTGCCTCTCTGCTATTCATAGGGTTTCCAATGGCTGATTGTTTTTTGGGAGTGGCTTGCTGGGTCCTTCTCTCAAGCCTACAGCACCTGGTGTTCCCAGGCGGTCTCCCATCCAAGTACTAAGCAGGCCAGACCCTGCTTAGCTTCCGAGATCTGACATGATAGGATGCCACGGTAGTATGGCTGCAGGATAACCTCTTAGTAGCCCATATGAACTCATGAATGGATTGATTCATTAGTGAAGTTTGCACCCTCATGTTCCAATTACCTGTCAATGATTGGATCCACCAACTGAGGACACAGCCTTCAAAACATGAGGCTTTTGGGGGACTCCTCACACTCAGCCCCTAACAGTGGAAAACTATGCTGTCTTCCTAGGGTTGTGGGGGAGTTCACTGGGATAGGAAAATAAAAACACTTGATACTTAACAAATGTTAAGCGAATACTTAACAAATCCTTGCTTCCTTCTTCATTTGTATGAAATGGAACCAAATGGAAATTCAAACAGATCCACAAAGGGCTTAGGCAGAAGAACTGTGACAGCACCAAGAGCTACTAGTAACTACAGTAGCTATCAGTGCATTAATGGTCCAGGTCCTCCACCTGCCTACCTGCCACAGGCCCACCCATTGCCATGTGACTTCAGTGCCTGCCCCCTGTGACCCTGGACTCCACCATATGATTGACGTTAGCCAATGGGATGAAGGTGCACCTGAGGTAAGCAGAGGCTTTCGGTCCATCTGCACTCTGGACTGCTCTGCCTTGGCCTCTACCATTGCCTTGAGAAGGACATGGGAAGCCTACCTGGAGAGAAAGAAGATCCAGGGAGTAGTGCCCAGTCTTCTCAACTGTCCCAGCCAGGACCAGGCCAGAATCTGCAGCCAGCCAGCCTCTAGCAAGTCAGACTCACCTGGCTGGTCTGCAACTGCTCTGGACACCCGAACAACCCCACACAGCGAGGAAGTGCTGCCTGTACAATCACTGCAATATGCCAGCTGCCCATCAAATATTGGAGTAAGAGCTGGCCCAGTGTTATGCTGTGTTGTATCCCCCCAAAACTCACATGTTGAAACCCTAACCCCCACTACCTCAGAATGTGACAGTACTTGGAGGCAGGGCCTTTAGTCATTAAATAAAAGGGAGGCTCTTGGGGGAGCCTGGGCTATCTGACTAGTATCCTATGAGAAGAGGAAATTTGGACACACAGAGAGAACCAAGGAACAGGGGGACTGGGTAGAGAGAAAAAAGAACACGTGAGGATGCAAAGAGAAGGTAGAGATTGGCAAGCCAAAAAGAGAGAGGCCTGGACCAGCTCCTTGCATTACAGACCTCACAGAAACCCAACCCTGCTATCACCTTGCCCTTGGGCTTCCTGATTCCCACACTGGGAGAACATAAACATTTGCTGTGGAAGCTGCCCAGCATGTGGCACCTGTTAGGACAGCCTGAGAAACCTGACACATCCCAGGTTTTGGATACTCAGACAAGAGTCAGGCCTTCCACTGAGCACTTCGCACACATCATGCACAGAGGCGTCACAACTATAGGTAAGTGGCTCTGTAATTTCCAGCACGTGGGTGAGACAGCTAACATCAGAGGCTGAACTCCATAGAGGGTCTTCCCACTATAAGTGGCAGGTCACAGGTTGTCACAAGGTCCCCTCAGCTGAAGTTCTTTTCAACATGTGCAAGGAGGAAGTTCTCTTACTTTTTCATCCTTGTCCCTCGTCAAAATGAAATTCCAATAACTTTTATGATAAAGCACAGTTTCACACCAATAGGAAGCACAATGCCAGCAAAGTTTCATTTAATGGATTAAAGGCAGATCCAGCAAGAAAGGGCTGGGATTTAGCTCAGTTGGTAGAGTGCTGCGCTGCAGTCTCTGAGGCCCCAAGTTCAATTCCCAGCACCGCAAAAACGGGAGAAGGACCTGGCAATCCACTCCCAAGGCAATCCCGAAACAGTCAGCCATTGAAAACCCTATGAGGGTCGCTATGAGTCGGATACCGACTCGATGGCACCTAACAACAACAACCAGCAAGAAAGGCAAATCTGGCTCTAAGAAGAAGATGTAAAAGTGGGCTTTTTTATTCAATGGAAAAATATAAAGAAATGTTGAGATAAGATAGACAAAAAAACTAGTTAATCCCTTGCAGGATAATAAAACCATAATTTGGGGGTTATCTTTTCAAACCCCCATGTGTCTGTCAGCTTGTCGAGTAGTGGGCTTATGTGTTGCTGTGATGCTGAAAGCTATGTCAATGGTATTTCAGATACCAACAGGGCCACCTGTGGTAGACAGGTTTCAGCTGAGCTTCCAGACTAAGACAACCTAAGGAGAAGCACCCAGCAGCCTACTTCCAAACAGCCATTGAAAACCCTATGAATAGCAGAGAAGTGCTGTTAAATATAGTGCCAGAAAATGAGCCCCCCAGGCTGGAAGGCATCCAAAAGATGACTGGGGAAGAGTTGTCTCCTCAAAGTAGAGTCGACCTCAATGACAGGAATGGAGTAAAGGTGCTGGGACCTCCAGCTGCTGATATGGTATGACTCAAAATGAGAAGAAACACAGTAGCTGCAACAATGGGTTCAAACATTTTAAAAAGATCATATGCATGGAACAATGTTGGGTAGTGTTTTGTTCTGTTGTACATAGGGTCATTACAAGTCAGAACTGACATGTTGGTACCTAACAACAACAATATCTTTCCAAAATGACAGGGAAAAATCATATCTTACCAGTTTTATAGAAGTGGCAGATGTCTGAGAACTAATCAGATGCATAAACCAAGTGCCATCCCTAGAGAACAAGATGACCCTTAAACTGGCTTGTTAGAAAATGTTCCAGCATAGCACTGCTCAAGCTGTTTGGTCCCAAAACCCTTTTACCCCTTAAATAACCCCAAGTATATTCACAGCCCCAAAGAATTTTGCTGATGTGATTCCTATCAATATTTGCTATGATAAAAAATTAGCAGTTAAGAAACTTGTTTTTGCAGTATCTGGGAGTTGAACCCAGGACCTCACACATACTTTGCAAGTGCTTAACCACTGAGCTGCAGCCCAAGTCCATGTTTAATTTTTTGCTTTTGAGACAGGGTCTGCCTAAATTATGCAGGCTGCCTCTGGCCTTGAACTCAAAGTCCTAGTGTTAGCCTCTTCAGCCTCTGGGATTACAGACATGCTCCACCATGCCCAGCTTTAAAAAGAAGAAGAAGAAGAAGAAGGAGAAGGAGAAGGAGAAGGAAAGAAAAGAAGAAAAGAAAAGAAAAGAAAAAAGTATTTTTGAATTTATTTTGAAACAATAATAATAGACCTGTTATGTTGTTGTTGTTGTTGTTAGGTGCCATTGAGTCAGTGTCAGACTCATAGACACCCTATGCACAACAGATGAAACACTATTACCAGTGCTTCTCTGCTATTCATAGGGTTTTCAATGGCTGATTGTTTTGGGGGAGTGGGTTGCCAGGTCCCTGTCCCAAGCCTACTGCACCTGATGTTCCCAGGCGGTCTCCCATCCTGCTTAGCTTCCAAGATCTGCTGGGATCAGGCACCACAGTGATACAGCTGCAGGTAAGCCTGTCATATATTAATGTAAATAACACATTTTTATGAGACTATATTTTCCAACAAAATATAATTTAGTGAGAAAAGCAGGAATGTTCCACATCTTTGCATGACTCTTTAATGTCTGGCTTAATAAAGACAGCTGGACTCTCCTGTCTGCTTATGCATTTAATCTCCTACAATATGTTGTTTTGGTTAAGTACATGAAGGAAATCCAGCCAATGTGTTATTAAAACAGAGAGGTGGGATAATTTAACAGCTTTTGCCAATAATTTTGGACTTTTTTCACACTTGTCTGAAGCTGGACAAGTGTTTGTTTCTACAGAGGAGTTACAGTGGGAAACTTGAAACCACTTCAGTGAGTGTTGTGTATTCAGTGGTGGTAAAATGCATTGACCTATCTTCCACTTTAAATGGAAAAAAAAATGACACTTAGAAAATATTGGTTCAGCCGAGTATGATGGTGCACACTTGTAATCTCAGTACTTGGGAGGCTAAAACAGGTGGATCACAAGTTTGAGGCCAGCCTAGGCTATATAGCAAGACCCTGTCCATGAAAGAAAGAAGAAAGAAGGAAAGAAAGAAAGAAGGAGGGAGGAAGGAAGGAGAGAGGGAAGGAAGGAAGAAGAGAAGAAAAAAGGAAAGGAAAAGAAAGAGAAGAGAAAAGAAAAGAGAAAAGAAGGAAGGAAAGAAAGAAGGAAATAAGGAAGAGAGGGAGAGAGAGAAAGAGGGAGGGAAAAAAGAAAAGAAAAAGAAAATATTTGTTCATTGTGTACATCTTCCAAATATGGACTGATTTCTTTATACCCAGAGCCTCATGCGTGCTAGGCAAGTGCTTTATCACTGAACTGCTCCCCAGTAGGTTTTTTTGTATTCTTTATGTTGAGACAGGGTCTCACTAAGTTGCTCAGGCTGCCTCTGGCCTCAGCCTCTAGAGTAGCTGGGATTACAGGTGTGCATGTGCCATGACACTTGGCAATGCTCTTTTTTCAAAAGTCATTCACATCACCAGTAGTTTTGTCAATGAAACAAGCTTTTTTTTCCCTGGTATTTATGTGGCTGAGAAAATGGGATAACTAACTAGTTTGGTGCACTGTCTTGATTTGTGCTAAGGCATAAGCCATTTTAACCCCTCTTGGTTTTACATTGTGTGCAAAAAAAAGTCAACATGATGAAAAATCCAAGTAACATTTTCCTGTTGTTAGGTGCCATCAAGTTGTGTCCGACTCATACCGACCGGCATAGGGTTTTCAAAGGCTGGTTGTTTCAGGATTGCCTTGTCCTTCTCCCATTTTTGCAGGGCTGGGAATCAAACTCAATGCCTCACAGACCACAGAGCAGCATTCTACCCCCATCCCCCAGCTACATCCCAGCCCCTTTCTGTTATTATGAAAGTAGTTTTAACCTCAGAGCCCTCCAAAAGGGTTTGGGTATTCCTAAGAGTCCCTGGCCATTATTTTGAAAAGCACTGGCCTACTTTGACACTGAATATATATGCAGTTATCTCTTTGCCTTGTTTTCAAGTTTTAGATCATTTTTCTTAATATTTCTGACTTTCACAAGATTACATAGAGATAGTTCAACCCTAATCAGGAAGAGGGAGAGGGAACGGAAGTGGGCTGGTGGAAAGAGATCTTCATGGCTGTCATTCCCTGGTGAATGAGATATGTGAGCCAGACCATGCCAAGGAAGGGGCATCTTCTCCAGCTCTTCTCTGCAGGCTGGAGTATGTAATCAAAGTCAGCAGTAAATCAGGAGACCTTCCTGAACACAGACCTGACTACCCAAATGCCACCGTGGGTGGCTTGCGAGTTTCACATTATATCCAGGCACCTGCTTACCACTAATCAACCAAGTTAATTAGCAAATAATCACTGTCCCTTAGGGTGTATGTTACTCCCAAACTCTGAGCAGATAAATTAATTTCCAAAAAGAACACACCCAACTCATTAGAATTCATGTGAATATGGGCCTTTGTCCCAAGCCTATAAGTAACAGTCTAGCGACTTTTCCTTCAGGATGTATTGGCTCCCCAGGCCTGGGCCCCATATGTTCTAGGGGATGAGGGGTGAGATGGATCGATCACCTGTCCATTCCACCAAGACCTTGTATGCTAGGAGAAGGGTTAGAGCACGTAGTCCCACTCACACTACAGGAGAAGGGAAGCCTTCACAAAGGAGCCACAGGCTTGAGTGCGTAACTATAGATTGACCGAGTCCCAGCAAAATGATTTTGCCAACGTGGGAGTGTAACACACAGGGAAACTGGCATGGGCTGGGTCTCAAATGTGCTTGGAAGCAATTTCTTCTGCCCCAGGATCTGGAAACAGGGTAGTAGCTCAGTCACAAGCTGGTGGGGGCCAAGGGACACCCAGGAGGAGGCCCTATGTCCAGACAAACATGATGCACCCATGGTGCTAACCAACTCGAGGGTGAGGGGCTCAAACTTAGGGTGAAAAGGAAAGCCACAGCAGGGCTTGCAGCCTTGCTGGAGAATGTGAACCACTGGGCTGAGGACAATGGGTAGCTACAGAGAAGTCATCTGTTGCCATGATTGGATTTGCACTGAGTGCAGGATGGCAGGGAGCACCAGAGCAGTAGAAGGAAGACCATACACCTGGCCATCACAATTCCCAGGAGGAGGGTGAGTTGCCTGGACGAGACTAGTGATGGTAAGGAGAGAGAGAATAATGCCATCCAGAAATGTTCAATTGACAAAATCCAGCAGGACTTGGTGAAGGAAAGGAATGGAAGTAGGAGGAAAAGGAGGTATAAAGGACAACACCTAGATGGTTGGGTTGTGTAATTCGAAGGATGTCCAAGAATCCTGGAGGAGGCCAGGCTGGAGAGCGAGCACCAGAGTTCAGCCCTGTCTATGCCAAGTGTGAGGTGGGATGCCCCGCTGGAGGTGAGACAGGGAGGAAGTGGCCTGGTTGATGGGCTCAGAGCTCAGGGACAAAGTCAGGACTGGACATATACCTGGATAATTTAAGCTAAAGATGTGGAAGGCATTTTCAAGGGTTGGGGAGAAAAGAAGAAGAGGAGAGGGTTCAGGAGGGAGGGGAGGAGTAGATAAAGGATGAGGAAAAGAGAGAAAGAAAGATATCAGAGGAGGGAAAAAGAGAAGGGAGGGAAGAAGGGGCAGAGGGTGGGGTTGGCTAGTAGAAGAGGGAAGAGAAGAGAAGGAATTCCTGCGGTTCAAAGCCAGATACAGAGGATAAGGCTGCAAAGCAAACAAAGAGTAAGTGGGTAGAGAAGTAAGAAAGGGGATCAGAAGAGTGAAATATCAAAGAAGGCAAAGGAAGTGAGGGTATCAAAATGAGGGAGTATGAAGTTGTGTGAAGTGAAATTAGAAAATGCCCATTAACCTTAAGGGCATGGAAGCTACGTGAGATGTCCTGTTTGCCCTCAGGTTTGCCTTCCACACTGTCCTCCCATGCAATCCTCAGGAGGCTGACATCTATACCCTAACACATGGCTCAGTGATCATCACCAAGGAAGCATTATTCAAATATTTGATGAATGAATGAATGAATGAGTGAGTGAATGAACAAAATGGAAATGTTCTAGAAGGAAAAAAAGCAGTCAGTAAGTGCCAGATTTTTTAAAAGAAAAGATTTAGGGAGTATTTTAATCCATTTTCCATTACTCTAATGAAATACCTGAGGCTGAGTACTTTATAAAGAAAAGGGATTTATTTAGTCCACAGTATTGAAGGCTGAAAGTCCAAATGGCACGGCACCAGATCTAGTTAGGGCCTCACAAGGGATGATATCATGCCAGGAGTTCATACAAGAGGGAGATCACATGGCAGGACAGAAAGCCAGACTGGGGTTCCATGAGAACTACCTTCCTCCCTTCTGAGGGTGATGTCCCTCGTGAACTAATCACTTCAGACTAAACTGCACTTCTTAAAGGTTCCGCACCACTTCTCAACAATGCTATGCCTAGGATCAAGCTTTTAACACATGAATCTTTGGGCAACATACTGAAACCACATCCAAACCACAACATAGGCAAATGGTCCACCAAACCTCAAACAACCTTGACAGTCTCCGGCAAACCAATGCAGTCAGTCCAATGCTATGGGGGAAGGGACAACCAGAACTCAGTAACTCATGAATGTATTCAGCTACCCTGAAAAACAAGTTCCTAGATGTTATTTAACTACTCAGCACATCACCCTCCCCTAGAGGAGCTTTCTGTCAAGCCAGGAAAGAAAGACTATCCATGCAGAAGTCAAATCATAGGTGTTGCAACATCAAGTCTGAAAAAAGTAAGGAAATCCTAAAGGTAAAATAGGGTAAAATTGCCCTGGGCTGAGTATTTAGGGATGTCACAGCCAGGCCATGAACAATGAACGGGATTCACTTCAGTGAAAAAAGACAAACCACCACTGGGGTTGATGTTGTTGATGTTGTTAGATAATATCGAGTTGATGTCCAACTCATAGCAACCCTACGTACAACAGGCGAAACACTATTGTTGGTGCTTCTCTGCTATTCATAGGGTTTTCAGTGGCTGATTGATTTTTGGGAATGGGCTGCCAGGTCCTTCTCCCAAGCCTACAGCAGCTGGTGTTCCCAGGCAGTCTCCCATCCAAGTACTAACCAGGTGCGACCCTCCTTAGCTTCCGTGATCTGACCGGATCAGATGCCACAGTGCTACAACTGCAGACTACCAATGGGGAGAAATGGAAATAAACAAGAAATAATCCAAAAGAAGAGAAACGTATGCACAAGGACATATGAAACAAAGTCAATGTTACCAGGTACCGAAAAAAGATAAAGTAAAGCAATGAGATGGAATATTTCAGTTTAAAAGTTAAAAACTAAAAATAAAAATAAATGAATTTAACCTAGCGATGCCCAGTGTAGCTAAGGGTATAGGGAAATGGGCACTCTTGCGTGATGCCTAGCAAGTGCACATCAGGACAAAATGTGGAAGAAAGCCTGACAGTGTGCATTGAAAGAGTTAAATGTGGACAATCCTGTCATCCCTCCATCACCACGGGTGATTGTCTCCCGGGCCAAATATTGCAGAGGCTCAAGTCCTTTACATAAAGTGTCATGCTATGTCATTTGCATATTACCTACATAAATCCTTCTCATACTTTAAATCAACTCTAAACTACTTGTAATACCTAAGACAATGTAAACACTATGTAAATAGTTGTTATGCTGTATTGTTTATGGAATAATGACAAGAAAGAGAATCTGTGCATATTCATACAAGTACATTTTTTCCAGATATTTTCCATCCACAATTTGTTGAATCCATAGATGCAGAACACCAGTACAAAGGGCCAACTATAATTCTTCTTCTGGAAATTTGTCCTAAGGAGATAATTAAGGACAAGCACAAAGATTTAGCCATAAGCATGCTTGTTACAGTCATATTTTTTATGCTAAAAAGTTGGGAAGAAAGTAAATCTCCAAAAAGATGGGTGGTGGTTAATAAATTATGTACACACCAGGCATTTATGCATACCCTAAAAACTTAAAATACTTTCATTAATATAGGAAAATGGTCATGATATATTAAGTTTCAAAAGCAGATTATAAAACTGTGTGTACATTATGGTGTGATTTTATAAGTATGTCTGTGTGCACGTAGAAAGAGATCTGGAAGGCCATGAATCATTGATGTTAACAGAAGTTATCTTTAGGTGGATATGATTATGAATATTTTAAAGTTCTTTGTACTTGTCTGCATTTTCTGGCTTTGAATGAGATTTTGAAATATACTGTTTCCAAAGAGCGAGGCAGAGTATTCCAGGGGGAAAACAGATAAGCAAAGTCACAGAAGGTGGCTCAGAAGATGAAGGTTATACAGTAAGGACAAAGTAGAAACCAGTCATATGGGAGAGCGGGGCCTCCTGTGCCGGTGGTATTTAGTACAGACACAAAAGGCTAAGATAGCATGAAAGGTTTCAGCCCTTGAGTAAAGCTGCTCCTTTGGTTTTCTTTCATCTGCCTTGTATCAGAGCAGATGCCAGGTCCCTGACAATGCACACACACAGCTCAGGGGGATCGCAGGACACCAGGCCCAGGCCCCCATCCCCAGCACGGCCATCAGCTCTGGGAATGTGAGGCTGAGGTGTAGGATCCAGGGGCATACAACAGAGAGGGCAAGGTGACTCAACAGCAGGTGGGCTGCAGTCTCCAGGGGAGCGAGCCCAGCTACTAAGTGCGGGAATCCCACCGCCTGGACAGGAAGGCATCGTGCGGCCACTTCATCGGCTTTCTTTTTCATTTTATAATTTGAATGCCTTAGGGCAGGGATTGTGCTCTCCAGCTAGAATCTTTTTTGGGTTTTTTAAACTTGCTTTTGTTTTTGCTTTTGGCAGGAAGTTACAGTAACGGAGGTTAAACTCAGAGCTTTGCACATACATGCTAGGCAAAAGCTCCACCACTGAGTTGCAGCACCTACCCCCTTTTCTATTCTTTGCTTTTCTTAATTTTGAGACAGAGTCTCACTAAGTTGTGCAGGACACCCCTTGCATCAAACTCATGACCCTCCTGTCTCTGTCTCCCAAGTCACAGGGATTACAGGGTGCTCCACTGTACCAGCTCCCTTCCTTCCTGCTTTCTTTCTTACCCTTTCCTTTTGCCAGTGGCTTTCCACCACCTTCTTAGCCCTGGCTGCGCTAGGATTTGCCACCCTCAGTGTAGAGAAAAGTGTTAGGGGCATCAAATAGCAAACTGAAAATAACCCACGAGACTTAAGTGTGTAGCCAAACAGGGTATATTTTATTCCCATGGGGTGCAGTGGGGGCTGAGGCAAGCAATGAGCATCAGTGTTCTATGGCTGACCAGGGTGGATTTTTATAGGTAGCCAGGGGATGAGGGAGGGATTGGAGGTGCAGGTATCAGCCGCAGTAGCTGTACTGGTGTCTATTTATGAAGGAGGAGGTCTCAGACACCTCGTGGTCTCGAGCCCCCTTGGTGAACTTTCTCTACCTTGTTTCTCCATGAGTGGGGGCTGAATCACCAAGAAGGGTCACCTATCAGGCACAAGCCGTGCCTAACGGCAGAAAGGGGAACTCTGCCACACTCATGTTAACCCCTGACAAAGCATGTTAGCCCTGGATTTACTTATGGAGAAACTTGTTCTAGAACCCAGCAAAAAAAAAGTCCATGAGATTTGGAGCCTCGCCCAAGAGTTTTAACTCTGCCATCAGCTGAGCAACGAAGAACCCATTCCTCAGCTTCCTTTGTCCCCTTGGCTTCGAAATGGGACTTTGAACCCTGTGACTCTTGCTGCCTGGCCCCCTTGTCTATCAGGTGAGGCCAGGCAAGGGGCCACCTGGCCGGAGCAGGCGGTCAAGGGCTGAAATGAGGCCCTCTCCCTGGCTACAGCAAGTGAGTGGTCTAGACATCCCAGGACTCACAGGAACAGGCCAGGGGTGGGGAAATGGACCCAACCTGGGTGCCCCATCCCTCAAGAACCAGGTACTGAGCACAGTGGAGCAAAGAAGGCTGGAGAAGATGAGCCCAGGCTGCACTGCAAAGACGGCAGGCACAGGTTCCCCAAACACAGGGAATTTTCCAAATGCAGCTCCTTGACGGCCTGGCTCTGGGTAGGTGCACCCCCCACCCCACCTTACCATGCTCTCCTCTACTCTGACCGAAGGAGGGGACTCATTGCCCTTTATTTGTAGCTGTCAGTGTTTCATCCCCAGCCTCCCGTGTTATTTTCAGCCTCCTCCCATCATTACTTGTAGCCCTACCAGGAGAAGCTGTCTCTGCCTGGCCAATCCACGGCTGCTTTCTCTGCAGAAATCTCACAAGACCTTCACATGGGTATCTTCTTAATTCCTTTTAGACTCTTACACCTAACTCCCCAACATAGATACAAGCTTATTCCTAGGAGGAAGTACTGTGTCCCTGGCTGGGCTGAGAGTCCCCCAAAGGAGGGAAGATGTGCCACAGAGTATTAAATGACCCCTAAGCAACAATAATAACAAGTTAGAAAACACCTGGGCATGACCTTGGTAAAAATGGACACATACATAACCCAGGACCCAGGCAATTCCAGCCCTCCTTTAAACACGAAGCAACATTCACTGAGGTGCACCAGGAAGCAACAAGTGGGGTCACAGAAACACTTTCCCCAGAGCAAAAACACTAGGAACAACCAAGTTGGCTCTCTCCAAAGGGATGCAGAAATAAATGACAGCATAGTCATTCACTGGAATACAATGTAGCATTGAAAATCAATACTGGTGCACACACAAACATGGCTGGATGAAAACATGATGTTGAATGAAAGAAATCTTCATGAGCTAGATGCTCTAATCCCAGAAACTTGGGAGGATGAGGCAGGAGGATCACAAGTTCAAGGACAGAGGCAGCCTATGAAATTTAGTGAGACTCTGTCTCAAAACTTTTTTAAAAAATCTACAGAAAACAAGGGACTGCAAGTGAAGCTCAGTGGTGGAGCACTTCCTAGCATGGGCAAGGCCTGGGGTTCAACCCCCTAGTACATAAAAAAAAGAAAAGGCCACATGACACTGACATATTCAATCAATAAAAAGTCAGACACTTAAGTAAAATCATGTTGTTGAGAGGTGTAGTGTTGTCTCTTAATATTTGCACAGGATTGGCCTCAGGACCCCCAGGGAGACCAAAATCTGTACATGCTCAAGTCCTTTCTGTGCAGTGTTTGCATATACTATAAATCACCTCTAGATGACTTATAATACCTAACACAATGTAAATGTTGTGTAAATAGTTGTATCATTTAGGAAATAATAACAAGAAAAAAGTTTATCTATGGCATGGCACAGTGTGGGGGAGTGATCATCTGTTGTACACAAAGGAACTATGGGTCAGACCCCATTCAATAGCACCTAACAAGAATAACCACGTGTTGGGTGCACATGCAATTTTTAAAAAATATTTTTGATCTTCGATGGTTGAATCTTCAGATGCAGAACCCAAGGAAGACCAACTACACACAAATGTGATGAAACTGTAAAGAAAAAGAAGAAAATGATTAACACAAAATTTAATATAGTGCTTCCTTCTGAGGACAGAGGGTGGAGGCAAACCGGGGGAACAGATAGGGCTAAAGAACTGGACCTGCTCTATTTCTTACATGGATGTTTATTTTATTATTATTCCTTAAATTGCACATATTCATTGCATGTGATACTTTATACTTCACAGTTTTAAAAGTGAAAAATAATAAAGTTGATAACTTAATAGCACTTTTAGCACAGTGTTGGACATAGAAGTAATCGTTTTGTTTTAAATAAGAAAAAAGTCTCTGAAAATCAAGCATGTGAATGGTAAGGCGGAAAATCCCAAAAATGTAGAAAGGATAAATTTGTACATGACAGACTGGAAAACTATACAATGTGACCCAAAAGGGAGGGAAGTCCTACTCCTGTTATTTTCTGTATCTTGACTAATCTCACTTCTGAAGGCCTACTGATTGCTGAGTACCTGCTGGGGCTCAGTCTTATCAATTGAAGACATTCCGGTAGTCTTCTTGAGTGTCTCCTCTCCTGACTAACATCTCCCACCTGCCTACATCCCCTGATGGCACATGTCTGTCAGAAGGGCTACAATCCTGGTGCTCTGGGAGAGTGGCAGGCTCCCAGCTGGACCCAATGAAAAGGGAGTATCTGTGGCTGGTGGGGTCACAGTCCTGTTCACTCAGCCCTCTTGCCTAGGGCTGCCATCTTCAGGGAGACCAAGGCAGCCATCACGCCCATTGGATCTCCAGCTTCCAGAGACAACTTGCCCTAAATCCTGGTGCCCTGTGAGTCATGTCTTACCCTACCCTATGTTTTGTTTTCACATTGGTTTTGTTTTTGTTTTGTTTTGTTTTGCTTTAGGGAACCACATGAGGAGTAGCAGCCCCTCCCTCTTGAGTTTTTTCTGAAAGATGCATAATCTTTCCAGGCTGTGCCTGAACAAATCCTCTGCTCACTCACACATTTCTAGAAGCTTCTGTTCATCTGTGTCCTCCCCACGGGATGGGGGCAAATCAAGAATGCTCGGATCTTCCCTCTTGCCCTCCACTCTTCCTCAGCTGGTCCTTTGCATGGAACATGCTTCACTGTACCTTCACTGCATTATGGTCAGCATCTCACCCACCATTTCTTGATAAGGCATTCAAATCTGGTTGTGATTAAGTTTGGCTACAGTTGGTAAAAGGCCCAAAGAAGATTATTTCCCCATTCACCTACAGGTTAGTATGTCAGTTTTCTATTGTGAACAACAAATTACCACAAATGTGGCAGCTTTAAACAACTTAAAGTCATTATTTCACAGGGTCCATGGGTCAGAAGTCTAGGCCTAGGGTGGTTCAGCTATGGTGTCTGCTCAGGGCCTCTCAAGGATTAAATCTAGGTGTTGACTGGGCAAGGCTCTGATCTGGAGGCTGTGGGGAAGAATCCACTTCCAAGTTCATCCAGGCTGTTATAGGACCAAGGTCTCTACTCCCTTGACACGTGGATCCCTTCATCTTTGAGGCAATAATATCACATCAATTCCTTCCCATACTTCAAATCTCTGAGTACCCCTTAGAGTACCAGATGGAAAGATCTTTTCTTTCAAGGGATTATACAGTTTAGATGAGGTCCATCTGGGTAGCCCAGGGTAATCTTCCTATCTTAAAGCCAACTGATGTGTAACCTTAATTACATTTTGGTGTGTAATGTAATGTGTTCATGGGATAGCACCAGGGGCAAAGGTTATGGGGAAAAAGTTCTGCCTTCTACGCTGGTAAAGCACCTCGGCCCAGCCAAGTCCTTGCCGCTCATCCTCCACCATCCCCGGGAAGGCGTCCCTGTCCCTTTGATCTAGGATTCAACCCAGGCAGAGGACACAAATGAATTCCGACTAGGTGCTAAGGAAGATTCCTGTAGCTGCCACACAACACTTTTGCCTTGAGACCCTTGGTCTGCCTTTGTGACATCCTCAGCTGGCTGCAAGGAGGATGCGTAAGGCAGCTTTATCCAGGGGGAAGCGTATCCAGATAAAAATTCTGTCTGTGTGAAAGAACCAAAGGTGGATCATGACAATACATAAAAACACTATTCAGGAAAAGCCTTAATAAAATCCCTTTTTCTCCCTTTCAAGCTCAGTAATTGAGATTTTAAAATGTTTAGTTGGAAACCCAAGGTGAAAGCCGGCCTTCTTGTTGCAGGCAATGATCACTTCTTGCTTCCCTGGTCAATCTGTCTCAGGGCCAGGCCTAGACTTCTGGTGGAAAAACTTAGGGAGAGGAGCTGAACTTTGGCAAAGATAACTACCACACTACATTGAAATGCAAGCCATGCAAGAGGATAGTTGTCTCCTAAAGTGAACCTTCCACTACAATCTAGAAGTGTTTGACTCACACTTTTTCTTATTCATATACAAAAAGAAAAGAAGAAATATTGCAAGGCAGTCTTTCATGCAAGTACACTACAATTCCCAACTGACGATGGCTCAATGTGATTTTCCAACTTCACAATGGCTTGAAAGTGTACCCATTCAACAGCTATGATGTCTTTCCCTTTCAGTACTGGGGTCCACAAATTCTATAAGCTATTCTACACTTTGTTATAAAAAAAAAAAATGCTTTGTGTTAGGTGATTTTGCCCAACTGTAGGCTATTGTAAGTGTTCTGAGTATGTTTAAGATAAGCTAAACTGTGTCCTAAATGCACCCTTAACTTCTGATATTTTCAGCTCATGATGGGTTTTTGGGAACATACCCCCATCCTAAGTTGGGGAGTATCTGTATTTGGTCTCAAGCTCTGCAAATATAATTAATTCCAGTTGTGAATCCTAAAACAAGTTTGTTTTTTTACAAGAAAAATAAATGACATCCAGTAATTTCATGCAATTATAACCCATCCAACTCTCAGAAAAGTCATTGAAATGGAGCCTACAATCTGCAGGAGCAATTTTCCAGCTTCAGCCACACTCAAGAAATACAGCAGCTGGAGCCTATCCCAAGTGGCCAAGGCCTTCAACCCAGGCTCTGCATCACTTTAAAAGCCACAGAGGTGGCTCACTACCCATCAGGACAGGGATGAGATTCTGGGTTGGAGCTATTGTGGCTAATGGAACCCTAATTGGAACAATTCTGAGGAAATGGAAGCTTCACAATACAGACCGGCACTGTTAGCAGTTTATTTTTTTCCAGCCTCTTGCTTCAGAAGAAGTGATAAATTTGGTAGTTTCTTAACCTAGAGTGGCCTAGAAAAAAATAAAAGTTTTGATTCTGATGAATCTGGATGTGCAAATTGGCTCGGCCACTTTCCAACTGTGAAGCTTCTTAGCAAAACAATTTAAACTATGAGTTTCAGTGTCTTCATTTCTGTGATCAAGATATTAAGATGTGTCTTTCTTTCCCAGAGACCGGCTTTAAGGCTCTGAGTTAATCCATGTGAAGTTCCAGGAACATTAGTCGATGCTCAGTGCAATAGGCAGCGATCTGTGACCTCAGGTTGCGTCAGGATTGCATCATCCCTAAAAGTCAGTATGGTAGGTCTCCACTGTGAGGAAGTTTGATAGGACACTCCAAGCTCCTCCTCCTAACCAAGAGCTGCTGGCTACTGAGCAAGGGCTGAAGTGTCACACTGAGTTACAGGACAAATGACTGTGCCATGACGTTCTGTCCAAAGCACAGAGAACACCAGAGCACTTGTCTTATTTCATAAACTCAGGACATGCTGGAATGTAGGAAACCCACTTGCTCTACCTTTGATGGAAATGGGCAGGTGTCATTTTATACCTACATGTCACTCCTCACCACAACCATGCCCATGGCAAGAGATCTCCACACCCCACCCACCACCCTCTTGGTGTGGCCAGGATGACCAGGGCAAGGATGTGACACTCTCCTAAGTAATAGAGGCACACGAGAAGGTTTCCAGAGAAATCTTTGCTGTGGCTACAGGCCATGGGGCTCGTCACAGCCTCTCCTCTGTTCATGACATACCTTCAGCCGATCCCTCAAGTTCCCAGTGTGTTGATGCCCCTGACCACAGCTGAGAATTACTGCCCCAGTGCCTACCATTTCCACCAGAGGCAGAGAAGGAACCATAGTTTGTGGAGATCAGTAGACGACGATCTGCCAGTGGCCAAATGTATCTGGATGGTCCTAGAGATAAGAATGGCTTTTATATCTTTAAATCACTGGGGGCAGTGGACAGGGAACTGGAGAAGCATTTCATAGCTTCCATAAAGTACATGAAATTCACATGCCAGTGTCCATAGTTGAAGGTGTATTGAAACAGAGCCATGTTCATTCAGTGAATTTTGTCTGTGTCTTCTTTTGTGCTAAGATCGATGGCAGTGTTGAGTAGCTACAGAGATCATCCAGCCTGCAAATATTTACTGTGTGATCCTTCACAGAAAAAGCCTGCTCTAGGGTAAGCAAATGGCATCGTAGGACACTTGAGAGAGGAAGGGGTGGCCAGGAGCCTGATCTCCCACCCTTCATCCTATACTCCAGGTCCATCTTCAGATAGGTGGTTTGTAAAGAATAACTTCTGTAATTCCTAGGCATTAATAAAGAGAAAAGATATTATTTTCTAGCCTAGCTGTAATCTTTCCCTCTCTGCCTGTATTCAAATGAAAGCAATTACAGGGCAGAGGCCCACTAAGAAGTATGACAATCTATACAAAATTAATGTAACAAGAGCTCAAAGCAAGTGTATTTATTAAAGCTATCCACATAATCAGATAGTAGTAAAGAGGAAGGGGGGAAAAGTCTACAAACCTATGATTCCTAGTCAGTATTCATTTCAGTTTGCATTTAAATGATAACACATCTTGTGGCAAATTATTTCAGGTTTTTTCTATAGGGGGAAGAAGAGGAAGAAAATGCACTCTTGGAGGAAAGCTTTGCAAGAGGCAAAAAGTGATAAACTTCCCCAAGCCTATTTACAAATGCAGTCAATGAAACAGAATTTTAATGAATTGTGCCACATAATCTGGTGGTTAATGAGCTGCAAAAGCCTTTGTCAATTGCAGTGACTGGGAACTAACTCTTTCAACTTCAGTAAAAGAATTCTCAGCTCTGCACTATCCAAAAGGACACTCTGGGGAGAAAAGAAGTTGTCAGAGGTTACCCTCTCTACCGATCACAGCAGCAAGACCACCATCTGTTTTGTGTACCCTCCTTATATTTAAATCCTGACTTCAGACCAGAGGGAGCCAATGACATTTTGGAGATCAAACTCCACAGGCTCCTCTGAAAGGCTGGTACAAAATGACAGCAAAAATACTTGAATGACTCTAAAAGTATCTCCCAATATTTTAGAAGCTGCATTGAATTCACCTACAGGAATTGACCATTGGGAGGAGTAAAGTCCTGGACAGTCCAAGTTCTTGATTTACCTAGGAAATGGCAGTCAGCTGTTTGGGGATTAAGCACTGACCCCAGGCATGCTACTATTTCTGCCTTCCGTAATAACTCTTTTATGTGCTGTTTGTACTACTCTGGCTCCAAATAGTCACATTCTCTCTCAGAGATCTGGGATTTGCAATTACTGTGTTATCCATCTGCATTACATAGAGTCATTGCTAGAGAGATGTGGTTGTTACTATGATCCTAACATCACAGTACATAAGAAATCCCAGGTAGAAAAGACCCATCACTCAACAGCAGGTTGACAACATTTATTGAGCACCTACTATGTGGAGAATAAGGGAAGTTGGAAATTAATGATTAATTTGCTCCTAGACTAGGGGAAGGGGTCTGGGATTTAGCTCAGTTGGTAGAGCACTGCTCTGCAGTCTCTGAGATCCCGAGTTTGATTCCCAGCACCACAAAATGGGAGAAGGACATGGCAACCCACTCCCAAGGCAATCCCAAAACAGTCAGCCATTGAAAACCCTATGAGGGTTGCTATGAGTTGGACTCGACTCCAAGGCACCTAACAACAACAACAAGACTAGGGGAGGAGACAGATGTTTATGTTCATTGAATAAGTTAATAGACAATTGAGTTGTAAATTTCTTGTTTTGGCAGGGGCCTTTTTAAGAAGTTTTATTTCACATTAAGGACTTAATGAATATATTTCCATTGAATAGCAAGAAACTTGAGTGCCACTTTGTCACCAATACCAAAGGTGATTGTTGTCGTCAGGTGCCATCAAGTCGGTATCCAATTTATAGCAACCCTACTTGCAACAGGTGAAACACTATTGTCAGCGCTTCTCTGTCATTCATAGGGTTTTCAATGGCAGTTTTATTTTGGGGAGTGGGTTGCTGTGTCTTTCTCCCAAGCCTGCAGTATCTGGTGTTCCTAGGTGGTCTCCCATCCAAGTACTAACCAGGCCTGACCCTGCTTAGCTTCGGAGATCTGACAGGATCGGATGCCACAGGGCTATGGCTGCAGGCATACCGAAGGTAAGTGAAATTAACCCTACCACACCATCCTCCCACACTCAGTCTTGGAGTTCACTTAGGGGCAATTTAGGGGATTTTTATCCATGAAGCCTCTCTCTGGCATAAAGGTTTGGGACTATTAGGAAAAGCCACAAGAAAGCAATTTCAGGAAGGCAAATCCTCATAAAATGTGAAAAGTGAAAGTGATCCTCAATGTTGCATCAAGGAAATCACCACAGGTGATCCTGGTCCCCCAACAGAATGTTCTACCTGGCTGCAATCAGGACACTGGTGTGATGTTTTAACATGTAGCTCTGTGGAGAGAAGGGGGAGTCAGGGGCTGTGAGGGAACCAGGCTGCCCCGGCTCTCACAGCATCCATTCTCACAGCTCATCACCTGCTCCTGGATTCTAAACACGCAAAAGGATACAGTCCCTGTCCTTAAGGAGTTTACAGTCTGGCCAGAGTTGACTTGTACACAGATATTCAAGGCAGAGGACGAAGTGGGTTGATGCCTATAAGCAGCTACTTTCAAAACAGCCTGTCCCCCAATGGTTCATGTGCTAGAGGCTTGCGTCCCAGGGTGGTGATTTTGAGAGCTAGGGAGAAGCAGCTGTTAAGAGGTGGGGCCTGTGGGAAGCAACTGGGTCACTGGGGTAGCACCCTCAGATGAGATTAATGTGAGTCTCTCTGTGAGTTAGTTCTCACAAGAGTGAGTTGCTATACAAAGAGTAAGCCCAGCCCCTCCCCAGTCCTTGTCACCTGGCCTGGCCATGTTATCCCTCTCTCTTGCACATGCTCCCACCATAATGCCTCCACCATGATGTGATGGAGCCAAGGGGACCCCCGGGTAGGGTTAATTTCACTTACCTTTGGTTAGCCCAAGTGGCTGAACAGATAGGGCTGCCTGATTTTGGACTTTCAGCTTCCAAATCTAGGACCTAAATAAACCTTTTTTCTTTATAAAAAACCTACCTGGGGTACTGTGTTATAGCAACAAAGGGACTTATAGTGTAGTACACGTTCAAAGTCCAGAAGCAGAGATGTAATTCTGCATCACAAAGATCTGAAACACACTAGCAGCACCCCCTGAATAAGGGGAAACTTGTAACCCAGAAACTGCCATGGAAGGAGGCTCATCTCCGCCAGGAGAGGCTTTGGACCCACATCCCAGATTTGTCTTCTTCTGGTTACCTTCTTAGATTCAGCACAGGGAAATGGATGCTTTTGCTAATCTGACTCAAGAGTAATGTGCAATCTTTCCCCTGGGTGCCATTGCATGACTGAGACGAAGCTAAAATACAAAGCTGCTGCAATACTTGGACAAGACTCAGTGCCAAGCATTGAAAACAAAACAAAACAAGACCGAACTCTGAGCATGGATAGCCCAGATTGCTGAAAGGGAGCACCTTATCCATCTCTTTCCTCACACTGCCACCCCATTTTCTGGACCTACCTTATGTCTGCACAGTGGGCATCAGGTTGGCATTCGCATTAGGGGCCCATGCAGGCCGCTCCTCCCCTTCTGACCTGGATCCAAGAGGGGGTGCTTTTAGAGAGGGGGGTTGCTGCCTATTGGTTCAGTTCTGGCATCTTCTCCCGGGAGCCACCTTGGAGGACTCCAGAATGCCCACCCCTGGGAAGAAGACCTACCTGCTCCTAGGATCACAAAGTGAAGCCCCAATGAACCACCATACCTGACACAACCCAGTAGCCAGTTGGAGTGTGTAGAGACAGACACACAGAGGTGAGCAAGTACAGACAAAGATGATCATTTTTCCTCAACTCTTATACTGAAACAAGGACATTGTCTTTCAAAGCCTCCAGTCCAAACTGCAGAGGAGGATATGTTGCTACTTTGCCATCTTTAAATGTGGAGAAGCAAGCTTTCTTGGTCCCTCCCCTTCAGACCCAATTTTGAATTCTCTTACCACCTCACTAAGCCTCCAATGACTTCCCCTCCCTGTGCAAATCTACTCCATACCTAGCCTCTCTACAAAGTCCCTCCCATATTTAGCCAGGCAGATCTCGTAAGCAATCATTCATCAACACCTAGGTCAAGTGTAGTCCTCAACACTGAGGAAATAGTCAAAGGAGACATGAGCGTGGCATTCAGCACGCCCACCACCAGTGAGGAGCTGCATGGGAAAGCAGGGAAAAGCTGAGGAACACGGGCTCAGGATGCGTGGGTGCAGACAAGCAGGCACAGGATCCTCAAAAATCCAAGCAAAAGCAGTGGCCTGTGTGGTGAAAGCAAGACTCAGCCTGACACATTCAAGGAGGCAGAGCCATGCGGTGTCAAGGGCAGACTGGAAAAAGATGAAGCAACAATGTCAAACCCAGGGCCAGCTCAGGAAGGATGCGGAGTTGGACAGAGAAAGTCCATCGTGAGATGTGAGGTAAATGAAATCCCAGAAATAGTCTAAGCAAAGTGAGATTTGCACTTCCAGAAGGCACTCCGACAGCTCTGGGGAGACTGAGGGGGAGAGTAACACAGCATAGAGGACAGCTCTGGGACTGTCACAGTGATTCTGGTGAAGACGCCAGCCCAGCAGGAGGGCAGTGAGCCCAGCATGGGGAAGCAGACAGCATACCAGCGCAGCATCCAAGAAATAAATCAGTGGCATTCAGAGGCTGCCCAAAGCTCAGGTGCAAAGGGAAGGCAAGTGTGTTGATGTTCTTTCCTTCCTCTGGACTTTTGCCCAGGTGGCCCCAGCCTGAGATGTCCCCCTTATCCACCACACCCTGGAACCACCCTTGCCTTCCCCAGGAAGCCGTCCCTGGCATGGCTCTTCCCTGTCTCCACCTCGCGTGGTCACGACCACCTGGCTGAAACCCGCACAAGGCTGTGCCGCGCTTTCTCTCACTGTTCCATGTGCTTGTCCAGTGAGGCTTCCTAGGGTTCACTGTCAGACCGGGCTCCATCCCATGCCGCTCCTAAGGCAGCTTTCACTTCCCACACTGTCATCCCAGTCCCAGTTGTAGGTGGGGGTGCCCTTTAGCCATTTCAATGGATGAGATCAGAACTGGCTATTAAATTAGCAGTTTTTGAGAGCCAGATGTGTGCCAGGCATTACTCTAGGGTAGAGATTGGGCCATCTACCTATCTATCATCTGTCTGTCTACCAATCTACCCAATCTATACCCATGTCTAGTATACATGCAGACTCTTGTCCTTCTAGTTCTAACAACAACCCTTCAGAGTTGGTAGAATTATCAGCTTTTCAAAAATCTAGAGCTGAGTGTTAAAGAGTTAAATCAAAACTGTGAAGGGCCTGAGATTTTACCCTACTTATAAGCTAGCAAGGTAGCCTGCCACTCCGTTAGACCCAGGTAGCACCAAAAGACACAAGATGGCTGGGTCAGAGAAAAAGACCATTACTCTTGGGAAAAGCAGAAGACAGGACAATATTTTGCATTGATTTCCTAAGCCCCAAACTCCACAGGGCAAGATAATGAGGGCCAATGGTCCAAGTATATATAGTGGGGTGCATTACAGAAGAGGATCCCCAAAATGATGAAACCCTGAGCTTAGATAGAACTGCTAGTAACTGCTATCGTGTGTGTGTGTGTGTGTGTGTGTGTGTGTGTGTGTGTGTAAAGGGTGGAGTCTTATTTTTTCCAGAAGGGGAGAGGTTACAAGTTTCTCTGGACTCCAAGACTATTTTCTATTCAAAATGCTTAAATGGATGGTCTGAAATATATAGGGACACCACAAAAAATTGTTCCAGGATGTGTCCATAAAGGTTCCTTGCTTTACAATTCCTTGTTCTAGGACCCATGTCACTATCTGCAATAGCTGGCCTGTAGAGCTGGTTAGTAATGACCACCACCTACCTAATCCTTCCATCCCATGATTCATGCCAGATGTTACATCTGTAAAGATTATCTGTAAAGTTAGCCAGGCACAGTGGCACACGCCTGTAATCCCAGCAACTCAGGAGGCAGAGGCAGGAGGATCACAAGTTCGAGACCAGAGACAGTCTGCATAATTTAGCGAGACCCTGTCTCAAAAAGTGAGAAAATGGGCTGGAGGTGCAGCTCAGTGCTACAGCACTTGCAAAGCATATAAGGGTGAGGCCCTAGGTTCAATCCCTAGTACCACACACAAAAAAAGATTATCTGTAAGATTATCTGTTATCCCTGCAATGACCCAGTAAAGTAGGTCTTATGTTTTCCACTTCAGAGATGAGGACATTATGATTGGATGTGAGTGTCTTGCTGTAAGTGATAGAATCAGGGTTGAGTCCAAAACCTGTGCTGCTTTTGCCCTGACAGCGTTGAGCATCTGCTTGGATCCATAAAGAGTTCGGGTCTCTCTCTGCCTCAGTGGAGGGAGTCAAGTAGCTGCCCCGCTTACCATTAATTAAGAGGAAAGTCATTACTTAACCAGATCCTTCCTAGCAAGATGGCCTTTTAAGAATTGCAATGCGGAACCTTGATTTTATAAGCAGATTCAATTTAACTTGGAGCAGGACAAGATAAAGAAAACAAGCTCATTAGCTTAAAATGCCATGCTACCTTTGCTACAAAAAGGAGTTTTTAAAATTCCAAGTGCCTTGAGAAAATTAAAACAACATCTAGGCAGCTTTCTACATGCATACTGAACACAACCAAAATGTTATGGTTGCGTGTAGTCATGCTTTGAATGATAATACCACTACTGTTCCAGGCACCAAGCAGATGGGGTTGGGGCAAAAGGCAGCAGTTGGGGGACAGAGACCCCCAGAACTGCTATGGCAACCCGTTCTGCTTGCATTTCTCCTGTCCCTGTCAACCTATGTCATCAGCCAACAAGGACCTTGGGCCACAGTCAAACTGGCTTGCAAAGAAACACCTGGAAATATTTGCTTTATGATTATTGTTTTTAAATCCCTACCATCCAACCAGTATTTCTCTTTCATGGGGTCAAAACCATTAGTGGCACCTGCTGGGCACTTCATTAAGGCTTATTTGAAGTCATTAGACATCTGCCAGGTTGGAAGACAGAGCTGCCTGCATAAAAAAGGAAAATAGCCATGTGCCAGTCATGGAAGGTCAGCTCACTCCAGGTGACTGTCATCGCAAGAGCCATCAATTTGGGGCTGCTGCTCTGGTTCAAAGTTGAACAAGAAATATGTCATCTATATTGTCCTACCAAGAACCAAATGCCTTTGTGGACCTGTTCACAAGGAGCCTTAATTGAATGAAGATGGATAGGAACACTAGACTCACAGGGTGATTTGCAAATGAGGTTGCCAGTTTGCCATATACCATGGCTGAAGCACACAGAGTTCATGCTCATCTCAGGAATCCCTATCCCCTCCCCACAAACAAGTTACTCCATCCTTCCTCAATGAAGGTTGAAGAGAAGATGACAAACTTATTGTTGTAGTTTAGATAAGTGTCCCCCAAGAGCCTATGTATTGAAAGCCTGGTCATCAGCCTGTGGCACTACTGAGAGGAAATGGGACCTTTAGGAGATGGGGCCTAGTGGAGGAAGTTAGGTCACTGGGGGGGGGGGTGCGTATCCTCAATGGGTGTATTAGGATACCATCCCCTTCCTCTCTCTGTTTTTGCTTCCTGGACCATCATGAGGTGAATAGGCCTCCTCTACCACATGTTTTCACCATAATACACTATACTACCACAGGCCCAAAACAATCTGACCAAGTGACCATGTACTGAAACCTCTGAAATTGTGAGCTAAAATATACCTTCCTTCAGTTTAACTCAATTATTTCAAGTGTTTTGTTACAGTAATAGAAAACTAACTAACATGCTTACTTATCCTGTTTCTTTCATCCTCCTATTTTATCCTTTGCTATAGTTGGAGAGCAACAAATTAAACTGAAATAACCATGGTAAATTATGAATTTGGGCAATTTCATTTTCCCACCTTCTTTGTGGCAATTGTGCCTCTCTCTGACTTAACTACTGCATTTATTCCTCAAACCCCTGATGCTAAGTGAAAAAGCTATCAAGAGTAAAAATGTTTTCATTGACTTTAATGGAAATTTTTTTCAATTTCTACACATAGAAAATCATACCCAATGAACCCTAGAAATAAGTTTGAATGCTAAACAACCTGAAAATAAATAAATGCAGTTGGATTCTGAAATGTAATGCAGTAACAGAGGAAGAGAATCTTGTTAGTGGGGGGAACAATGGAGGAGGGTCATTCTTTGGAAGGTGATAGAGAATCAGGTGGACAACTTTTAGGCATGCGTCTCATATCAAGATCAGACAAGCTTGAGGATAACTTTCCTTAAAGACTCACATAGTAGAAAGTTCTTGATATTGCAGACATGTCTATAGAAGAATCTACATGTTGAAGAAGGAGGCTTTATAACATAAGGAAATAGCACACAGATTCTGAAGACAAAATGATGGAAAAAATTTTACATGCACACAAAACACACATGCAAAATAGTGTGAGTTCATCTATAATAGCATGAATTTAAATCATTGTGCATGGTATTCTCTGTGTCCATTGCTGTGTATATTTCTGCCTGCAATCGCAATGCCAAAACAGCACTTTGTACTTCGGATGTGAGTTTGGGGATGAAAAATCATTACTCTAGTGGAAGTCATTGTATGAAAAGGAGCATCATTCCCTAAGGGCCACATGGCAAAGGCCATTACACTGGAGTTACAGTGTGAAGTAAACTGGCTGGAGCCCAGGGACCCAGCCATGGATGGCTACTTGGATCTCACTTATAAACTGGACTCTCTGTTTAAATGCCCAAAACTGTGCTGGCACCTGAGAGCTACTGAAGAATTGGATGTTTTCATCTACGGAATAGCATGCTCATTCATATCAGTAAAGAACACACACTAAAACTCCAAGGTATTAGTCTTACAGTTGAGAAAATTTTGGAGATATGTTGTATAACAATTGGAATGCACTTAAAAATACTGAACAATCACAAATATACTTCATATGGTAAATTTCATCTTTCATGATTTTTACAATTAGAAACTTAAAAATACATAAAGAATTATAAAAGAAATTGTCAAAGATATCTGCCTATCTCAAAACAAACTTTCTCTCACAGCAGGGATTATGGATTTATCAAAAAGTACAAGGTAAAATTTAAGACAATTTCCATGATTATTCACCTGAAGAGGACTGAATGTCAATCAGAAAAATAAATATATATTTTGTGACTAAAATAAAGTAATAATTGTATAAGCAAATACACATAAAATTTTACTGGTACTAAACATAGGCTAATTTGTGTTTTATGGCATGGATTCATATTTTATTGGTAATAAACATATGACTGATTTATAAAACAATAAAATTTTTTTTAAAAAATCCTTCTGAGGTATCTTTCAAACTATGGCCCCTGGGCCAACAGACTCAAGCCTGGGAAAGTGTTAGAAATGCAGGTTCCTAGGGTTCATCCCACATCCACTGAAGTGAAAATCTGGGAAGAGGCCCAAAAATTCCTGTCATAATGGGCCCTCTGGGTAATACTGATGCACAGGGAGGTCTGAGAACCACTGCTTTAAGGACTCAAAAGGCATCCAATCCAAAATTTCCTTAGAAACCTTATGAGCCCAAAGTCACCTACACCAGCTCAGACCTAATGCTCATAGATCACAGGCCATGTGTTTGACTTGCTAGCTGGCCTGTGTAGTAATCTCTCAAAGGTGTTGATTGTCCCATGATTTGCTGCAAGCCTGAGGTTTAACACCAGCAACTAATTAATAATCCCTCCCAGAGTTTTATAAGGACAGAGAAATATAAGAGACTTCAAAGTGCCATTGTGGTTTTTTATCTTCCTTTATTAGTAAATGATGATGGGGTACAGACTAATACAGCATTGGCTTTTTCTATTATGCATCCATTACATCACTTCTGGCTATACTTTCATCAACCCCAAGATTTATGGAGCCTTATGGCTAATATGTAGTAAAACTCAAATGCATATTTGAGTTATATTCCCCTATTTTTCCAATGCACCATTGTATTTAAGCTAAACTGACCCAAATTACTACATAACATTAACACTGAGCTGGTTGAGGGCATGAAAACATGCTGTTTTCACCCCTGTATCCTAGCACAGCACAAAATCTAGCCCAGAATTAGTGCTTTTTGGAGGGAAGACTATGTGGACAATGAAAACATTAAGGTTTGAAAAAGTGGAAGAATTTGAAGCAGTGTATATCCATGAAGTATCTATGAACTTACCCCAACACAGACCACTGACCACTGATTGCAGCCCATTCTAGAATGAAATTTCAACGGCACTAAAAGAAAACATATGGTTTCTCTGTAATAATGTAGCATTGTGTAGACATAACCTAAATTTGAAATCCTCTTAAAATAGAAACCTTGATTCCATCTGTCTCTTAAAAAAGAAAAACTCATAATTGCTTATAATCATGTTCATTTGCCATTTTCTCAAATGTTTAACAGCTGGTGAGGGGGGAGGACAGAAGGGTAGGAGGAGACATGGGTAATTAATAAAAGTCATTCTCCTGCCTTGATTTCAAATGTTATCAGTGCTTAAAATGTCAAAACTATGTCCCACATTCCTCTAATGACTAGCCCATCACATGTCTAACTGAATCCAGCCCACGTATTCACCCCTGGAGAATTCCCAAAAATGAGCAAGCTAAACCTGACTACTTCTTTTGAATGACTTTCTTTTGGAAGTCTCAACAAAAGGAAATCTACTCGCAAACAGAACTTAATGGATGGAGAACAATACATAGCAAATATTTATGTCTTAACCTTCAAACTGAGCTTCTTTTCAAGATTAGGAATCAAATCAGCAGGAAATTGGACATAGTAACACATCTGCTTCTGCAGAGATATGCAATTGGTCATACCTACAGATGTGTGTGTGGTTGTGGAGCTGGTACATCTTTCAGAAAGAGAGTTCCCAATAGGCATATGTCCAGGTATGCTGCAGGTATAGCATCTGGTAGCGCATGGAGTACAGCCAGTCTTGTTGGGGCAGTATCCTATCCTGCCTACTTATTGCTTGTAGACCCTGTGCTTTCCCTCCTGATAGCAGGAGGGAAGTTGTCCCAGGTGGTACTGGACTTCACCTCAGCCACTCCTCAGACATTTCTGATGCAAGGCAGGACTGGCACATACACAGTCAGGGCTGCTGTTTCTGTGGCTGCTCATGCTGCCCATCTACCTGCATCTTGTCCCCAACAGTGAGGCACACCCCTCCCACCCAGGTATCGCTCTGAAACCACAGCTGGAGGTAATGTGTAGTCCACAACAATAAAGACAATAAAATGATTTGTTGAAAATGACTGAATACACTGCCTAGACTGAGGAGTATGTCAGAGGGTTAATTTCATCATAATGATATGGCACCCTATAAAGGACCATCACTGGAGACCCTGCAATACCTGTGAGTTTTTCCTCTTTGGAGAAGAGTGAAGAGCTTGAGCCTAGGCTGCCAAATCCTGAGTTCCATCCTTTTCTAGCCTGAAGGCTTCTGGTGACTCCCTGTTGTTGCTGGAGTTCTCCCATCCTGATCTCCTTCCATGCCAGTCTGCTCATTCAGAGCCCCTATTACCATATATAAAAATTCTCTGCCTCCTCATTTTTAATTCTCAGATTCTACTTCAGAAGATGGCATTGGAGGATGTCCTTTCCTGCTGGTGCTCTCTGTAACATATCTGTGCAAATAACACACACCCCAAGGATAGCATCTGTTATGGTTTGGACCGAAATTGTCCCCCAAAGGTCATGTCATTTGGTCCCCAGCTGGTGACACTGTCCTGGATTACCATAGAACTTTAGGAGGAGGGTCTTTGGAGGAAGTAGCTCCCTGGGGGCTTAGTTTTGGAGGATTCTCCACCCACCAGAGGCTCAGCTCTCCCTCTCTCTTTCTGGTCCACCATGACTTAAGGTCTTTTAACAGGCCCTGCCACCACCACTACCATGCCTGCCCTCTCTCCATTATGGACTGATCTACTAACTGTGAGCCTTCAATAAATCTCCTTCTTCCATAAGGTTTTTCTGCTACAGCAACAACAGCTGACTAACACAATGTCCTTTCGTGGATGATCAGACCCCTTTCGTCCTCCAGTCTGTGCACTCTGAGGTCCCTGGCCAGTGACCACTGGCAACAATTCTCTGCTTGACTAGACTTTATTCAGTTAGTCCTGAACCTTCTCCTGGGCCTGTGAATTTCCTTACAAAATGCAGTTTTAATCACTTCTCAGCCTTTCGGCTAAGAGCAAGGGTAAAATGTAGTTTTAGGAAGAGCCCTGCAGTTTAGCAAGAGCCACCCCTCCTCAGTATGTGCTCACCCTCCACATCTGATCAAGTTTCTCGTCCTCTGCCATCCCCCAGGCAATGTCTGTTCACCTGGAATTCTGTTAGGTCAGGTTAGCCAGAATTCCCTCACCCTGATGTTATTCTCTTAGATGTTTTCCTTGACCTCACTTTGCCTTCACTGAGTGGCCATAACTCCTCACCTGTGCACACTGTGCTGGGAGCTGAGCCCCACCTCTCCCCCACTGCTGTGCTTCCTCCACCAGTGCAGCAAGCCTGGATGAAGACTAGCTTCCCGCGCTCCAACAAGATCAATGAATCATTTCTCTTTAACTTTATCTTCCATCTTCTCTTTTAAGCTACATTTGCCTACCCAGTGACCATGAGAAGGGGACATACCCTGCTTGTTTGGTGGAACATAGGCCTTCTTAGTGATAGCTTACCCAAGAATGGATTTTCCTCCATTGCACAGAACTGTAGTTGCTGTGATCCTCTCTGTGACCATCAAGCATCCCACCCCAGTCTTACCCAACCCCACAGCAGTAGGTTAGCCCCCACATCTATGAACACATCCTTGGCCCCACCAGCCTGTGCTTTGTTGAAAGAAAGATCTAGTAGCTGAACTACCTATGGAATGAAGCTTGCCTTGCACTGGGCAGGTGGGCAGCAGAGGGCTGCAGGGAGGACTGAGCCCATTCCTATTTCACCTGCCAAGGACAACCTCCCTTCTGCTGAGCTGCCAATCCCTCCAGCCCAAGTAAAGTCCTTCTTCTCCATGGAGGCTTTCTCTCCACTCCAGCCTGTTGGAGTAATGTAAGTGGTAATAGTGAAGCAATAGTAAGAGCTAGAGTCTAATCTAGATTTAAATATATATGTATATTATATATACATATTATGTATATATGTATATATATATAACATGCAAGCAAAAGGAAGACTATGGGGAGGAGGGGGATCAGCAGGAGAGGGAAGGGGACATGGGAGGGTAATGGGGGGATGAGCAATGTACAATGATAGGCATGTATGGAGATGTCATAACAAAACCCATTAATTTGTACACTAACTAAAAAAATTACCAAAAAAATGAAGAACTAGAGCCAAGTTTCCCTTCTCTGAATCCAATGAAGTATCTACCACTTTGGCACCCAGATGTTCTGAATCTCTTTGATTTCTCAAACACTTTTTCCTACCATTCTCTAAGCATTTGGTGTTGAGGGCCATATTTTCAGATGAGAGGCTGGTTTTGGTAAGGATTTCCAGATTCCAGGATGTTGAAGCTAACCTTTTTTAATTCAGGAAAATTGGTATTTTCATCTATGGTTGGGAAATGTATAAATAAGTATGGCATTTTTGGAAAGAGATTTCTCTCTAACCAAACCTAAAATAGGCAATCCTTCTGCTCAGAAACTCCCCTTTCATGTGTCTATCTCAAGGAATCCTTGTGTGTGTTTACAAAAGTCACACAGAACTATTCATTGTAGCACTATGTACAATAGCAAAATGTTGGAAGCCACCCAAAACCCATCCATAATAGAATGATCAAACTATTCTTCCATGCTATGATGAAGTTCAAGAAAATAATGTTGATTGGGATGTACTGATAGAAAGGTCCTAAAGAAAAGTTAAAACAGGAGTGGCAAGTATTCTCTATAAAGGGCAGATAAAGCCAGCTATAGGTCTTATAGCCCCAGCTATTTGGGAGGCTGAGGTAGAAGGACGGCTTGAGCCCAGAAGTATAAGGCTAGCTCAAACAACACGATGAGACCTCATTTCTTTAAATAAATAAACTAAATAGTGACTATTTTACCTTTGTACACCATATAGTCCCTATTAGGAGTTATTTAACTCTGCCACTATAATGCAAAAGCAGCCATAGACAATATGTCCACGAAAAAGCATGGCAATGTTCCAATAAAATTTTGTTTACACAGGCTTTGGGCTAGATTTGGTTCACATGCCATTTGTTATTATGAGTGGCTTTTATTTTTTTATAAAAAAGACAAAAAAATGTACAAGCTGAATAACAAAATTACTCTATTACATAAATATACATATCTGTATATGTTTTCTATTTTTACCATGTTTTCTAATTTAATCTGCACTTTCAATAGTTTTAGAGAGCTTTCAACTGCAAATCCAATCCCCATGTGATTCTAATTCACATCTGATTTTGCAGACCTCTAAAACTGTTTAACCCCCACATATCTGTCAGCTTGTCATGCTGTGGGATCTTACATGTTGCTATGATGCTGAAAGCTATGCCACCAGTATTTCAGATACCAGCAGGACTACCCATGGCAGACAGGTTTTGGCTGAACTTCCAGACTAAGACAGACTAGGAGGAAGGATCCAGCAGCCCATTCCTGAAACAATTAGCTACTGAAAACCATATGAATAATAGAGAAACACTGTCAAACATACTGCCGGAAAATGAGCCCCCCAAGCTAGAAGGCAATCAAGAAACAACTGGGGAAAGAGTTGCCTCCTCAAAGTAGAGTCAACCTTAATGACAAGAATGCAGTAAAGCCCCTGGGACCTCCTTTCGCTGATGTGGCATGACTCAAAATGAGAAGAAACATAGTGACTAAAACAATAGGCTCAAACACAAAACAATCATGTGCATGGCACAGTATCCGGGAATGTTATGTTGTACATAGGGTAACTATGAGTCAGATCCAACTCAGTGAAACCTAACAACAACAAAACTGTTGAAAGGTGCAGATTAGATTTGAGAATATAAGAGTATTTAAATACATTTAAAAGGTTTTGAAGGCTGGGCACCATGACTTCTTGTTATTGTTAGATGCTATTGAGTTGGGGCTGACTCATTAGTGAACCTCATAGAGTTTTCAACGGCTGTTTCGGGATTGTTGCCATGTCCGTCTCCTGTTTCTGCGGTGCTGTGGATCAAATCCAAGACCTCAGAGGTGCAATATGGTACTCTACCAACTGAGCTAAATCCAAACCCCAGGCACTGTGGCACACACCTGCAATCTCAGTGACTTGGTTGTTGAGGCATGGAATCACAAGTTCGAGACCAGAAGCAGCCTGTCAAAGTGAGCAAGACCTTTGTCTTAAAAATAAAAAATAAAGTGTGTTTGAGCATGCAGTTCAGTAGTAGAGCACTTGCCTAGCATCCACAAGGCTCTGGGTTCAACCCCCAGCACTGTAAAATAATTATTTAGTTAACCAATTAAATATCTTGAAGGATTATAAAAATAATGAAACCATTATGTTGAATTTTAACAAGTGTCATTTTATGCATAATTTCTATTCCCCTTAAACCACCAATTAGATAGCAACTCTAACACATTATTCTCCTAAGAAAGGCAATAAGTAAGAAGTTTCTACCTCCTTACAAAAGAACAATTGGCAGGCAACCAAATCTCCCAGCATCCAAATGGCTGAACCAGCCAAAGCGAGACCAAAGGCAGCCACAAGCCTGCCAAAGCAGGGACTTTGATAACTGGTCTTTGCTCTCCAAGACTCCGAAAGCCAAAAACAAGAATTTTTTTAAAAAAGAGAAAGAAGTAATTCATTTGAAGTATTAATTAAAATGCAAATTACTCCAAGATGGCTTGGCTTTAAAACGTTTGCTCTGTAGTTTCCATGAATATAAAGCATATGACAGGCTTCTGTTCAGCGTGATCTGCACACACACCCATAGGTGACTAGAAAATAACCAAGGGGGTGAGAAGTACCAGGTCACACAGCAAAGCCTGTAGCCAGGGCTGCTCCAGCTTCGAGGGGGTAAGGGAGGAAGGGCTTGGGGACCACACTCAGCTTCCAGCAGGCTCCTTTCAGGGGTGAAGCTGCCACCCAAGGAGAGGAGTCAGGTCACCACGGTGCAGCATGTGGCCTTTGGTAATGACTAGCTGCTAATTTTTTCTTTCTTGAGTTAGTGATGGAGGGGAGATGGGAACAAACATGAAGTTCACAAGTAGATGCTCCTGAGTGTCTCTGCACCACTTACTTTGCTCCAAACTTGAGAATAGATGTTTTCTGTTTCCAAAGTCCCTCTCAGGCCAGCCCTTCCTACAGGGGGTTGCTTATCTGATCCCAGGGCAAACCCAGACTCCCTGGCTCCTCCTCTGACCGGAAGTTCCTCGCCTCTGTATTATTCAGAGAAAATCTCCCCTTCCCAGCTCCTACCTCCACACTTGCCCATGTGCCCATCCCAACAGAATGCACCCGGTGGAAGATAGTCTACTGACCACCTTTTGTCACTAACCAGCCTCCCCCAAATCCCTACCCCAAACAACCAATCAAAGCTTCTTGTTTAAATGCAAACTGTACTCCAGTAGCAGGAATTCAGGCAGAAGAAGTCACGGCGCCCTGTTCCATCTTCCCTTCAGAAGGGCCAGGAGGATGGGGATGGGGTGGGGGAAGAGAAAGACACCACCCTCTCTCCCTTAGCTTGTTCCTGAGGACCATTTCAGCTTTGGCTACTGAGGAAAGGCCATGTGGCCCCTGAGAGCCACAGTAGGTGGCTGAGGAGCTGTCTTGCACTGGCAAGAACAGATTTGCTGTGTGGAATGTAGGGGCCAAGGGCACCAGGCCCAGAGTTGCACCTCCATACAAAGTGCCTCTTCCTCGTAGTGGGAGCTGCAAGGTGCTGGCAAGGGTGAGAGAGTGGTCCCAGGGTGCGTGGCCACGTTTGGACTGGATGAACTTTAGTTCCCACTGTAGGAGGTCAGACATTTCTACACTCAGTCTTCAGGAAAGAGAGACCCCATGAACATCACTCACATTGCTAAGGTGTACTTAATTGCTTACGCACCCACATTAGCGCTATTGGTTCGATTAAACCAAAAGAAATTTGTTATTTTACAAATGTCATTAGACTCCTAATTTGTTAGCAAATGTTTCATCCAAACGAATACAAAGGGAAAGCTCTGGTTCTGCCTTTTTGCAGGAATTACAATCAGTTCTGAAGTAGAAAAATTTTGAATAAATAGATTTTCCCTAACTCTGAAAAATACCTTGATGTGATTGTCCCTTTCTCATCCATTTTCTATAATAATGGACTTACTCAAAAGATCACAAGCTAAACTCAAGACCTCAGGACTGCGTTGCCCTAAACACAGGCCAAGTGCACTCCAAGACTTAGCAAAATACTCTCTCCACTACAGATAACTGGTTATTAATCTGGTTATTCAGCTTCACATGGTTTGGTTTAGTTCAGGTCCATTTAGCTCAGGTGGGGACAAAGTGAGTGGCTTCAAAGCACTCAGAATGTCAACATGTTCAGAAGGTATACCAGATGTGCAGTGTGTTCCTGAAAAGACAAGTCAACAGAGCATTTTCTGAGCTCTGTGCTATGCCCAATCCAACCCTCAACTGTGTTGGGATATAGAAGTACACTCCAAAAGCCCCTACAGTAGGTGAAGCTGTGGTCTTAATGTTTCTGAAGTGATTTGGAGACTGATGCAGTCCCTAAAAGCATCACCTAACAACAACAACAGAGCTGGGATTTAACTCAGTTGGTAGAGCACCGCTCTGCAATCTCTGAGGTCCTGGGTTCAATTCCCAGCATGGCAAAAGTGGGAGAAGGATGTGGCAATCCACTCCCAAGGCAATCCTGAAACAGCCATTGAAAACCCTATAAGGGGTTCTATGAGTCGGATATGACTTAACGGCACCTAACAACAACAACTGTGCATAAGGAGCTGGGGTTTAGCTCAGTTGATAGAGTGCTGCTCTGCATTCTCTGAGGCCCTGGGTTCAATCCCCAGCACTGCAAAAACAGGAAAAGGGCATGGCAAACTCCTCCCAAAGCAATCCTGAAACAATCAGCCATTGAAAACTCTGTAAGGGTCACTATGAGTCAGACCTGACTCCACAGCACCTAAGAATAATACTGTACGTAAGGCACTGTGTGGGGTCCAATGGAAAGCCAACAACCTAGTGAGAGAGAGAAAGCAAGCATATCACTCCAATGCATAGCAGAGGAATTCAGACAATTCAACGCCAAAAGAGTTGGAGGAAAAGATCCTATGGTGGGCTTGCCAGATTTCTTGTGGTGGTGGTGGTGGTGGTGGTTGTGGTTGTTGTTTTTGTTAGGTGCCCTGAAGTTGAGACTGACTCATAGTGACCCTATGTACAACAGACAAAACACTACCTGATACTGTGCCATGCCTGGCACCATTATCAGTGCTTCCCTGCTATTCACAATGTTTTCAATGGCTGATTGTTTTGGGGAAGTGGGCTGCCAGGTCATTCTTCCTTGCCAGATCCAGCACATAAAAATATAGGACATCCAGATAAATTTCAATTTCAGATCAACAATTGACAATTGTTACATATAAGTGTGTCCAAAATATTGCATGGAGCATATTATGATACATAGGATGCCCTTACACTAAAAAAAGTGTTCATTGTTTATATGAAATTGAAATACAACTGGGCATCATAAATATTATCTGTCCATGTTAACCCAGTGGGCCGAGAGAAGAGTCCAGCCATGTCAGAGGAGGTGGATGTCAATCACCGTGCATGTTAAGGAGCAGGAGGATGCTACAAGGACTCTGGGGAAGGCTCAGCGAGGGTACCATGAAGCTGGGAAGGCAGAATGGACCAGATGACTGGGTCTGTGGAATGTTGACTCGATTGTGTGACTTTGTCTCTGACAAGGAGATTTATTCATCAAATCCATGTCTTTCTGTATGACAGAAACAGCCTAGGAAAAAGAAAAGACTACAAAGCTTCTGCAAGGTGCCCTGCCCTTTTCCCAGTCTCTGAGCATCAGTCCCACTTGATGCCTCAGTCCATTTGTTAAAGAAGGACCCATTCGAGCATACTTCCTTCTCAGAAATCTCTTCAAAGGGACGTCAGTCCTGCTTGAACTAAGTTGATCAAAACGTAGGATGCTTTCTGGAGAACAGTAAGGGTCTGTGCAAACACAGGTTCTGAAGATGGCATTCTAACCCTCCAGCTCAGCACCCTGGGATCTCTGAGCCTCAGGGTCTCCATGTACTTTGCTGATTAGAGTAAGGACTAGATATACACAGTCCCTGCAAAGCAATGGGCACTCCACAAATGGTTACATTGGCAGGTACTGAACTTCCAGCCCCACTCTAATAGATACACGCAGATTTCTGGGCTACAAAACAGTCTGGGCTTTGTAGCAGTCTTCATTCTTAAATAGAAGTTTATGAATTGAGTCCTCGTTCTCACCAGTTACTCTTTAACTAAGTCTCGCATGCTACAGCTGCTCAGCCTGGTTGGTCATGAAAGAGCCAAAGGCTGGGCCAGCCCCAGCAAGCCATGTGCACCTGCCAGCATGCCACAGTCTGAGCAGTGGCACATAGAAGACCCTGGCAGCCTGCCAAGCTCTGCAGTTTAGCCTTTGCAGGACACATCTCCTATCCTCTGTGCTGCCTACACTTCTAACTAAACATCTTTTGATGGGAAAAGAGGGGTCTCATTTTTCTAAGTTGACTTGAGTCTGCAATTCCCCCACTAATGTCAAGATCTACCTACATCCCCTTAGGGTCCCTTGCTGCCAGCAGCAGGTGGCCCACCTGCCCACACCTGAAGACCCAGACAGGTCACTACTATGGGTGGCAGCTGCTCCAGGATGAGGCACCAATGACACTTTCCAAACCTAGTGGTAGGCTGTACAAGTAGGATCCTTGTAAATTCCAAGGAACATGAGCCCAGTCTCCTGCATACCCCTCTAGCAGGTATGCTGAGAAACTGTCTGATCTCATGATGTTCTAGAAGCTCAAATTCAGTTTCCTCCTCTGTGAAATGGGGCTGTCCACTTCAGGGCTAGTCTAATGTGCGTCTCTCATTGCTCTTGGCACACAGTCCACAACCCCAAATGATAACCAGAATAACAAAGACCATTAAATTGCATGTCTTCAAAGCACCAGCAATTGTTCTAAGGGCTAAGGGCCTTGCAAATATCCATTCTTGTCATCCTGTAACAATCCTACCAGGAAAGGGCAGTCATTGCCCAGCATGGTCCCAGCGAGGAAATGGAGGCTCTGTCAGGTTCCACGTCTCACCCAAATTCATGTAACTCTGATGGGTCAGCTGGGCCAGGAGCCCAGCAGCCTGGCTCCACACTCCAGGCCCTGATCACTGCCCTCACTCTAAGCATCCTTTAAACAAGGTGGCTGTCCCACCACAGGACAGCTGTGGGCTCATCCCAACCCCAGGGCCAATCCATGGAACAGAATGATGGCTCTCCCCAAGCCTCACACAGTAACCAAAGTGCTCAGCACTACTTCCCAGCCACAGGGGGTGCAGTGACCGGCCCCCGGGACTGCCACCATCCCGTTTCTGAAGCTTAGTCACATCGGTGCCACCAGGAGATCCCCTGGAAGAGGGATGGTCTCAGGTCTGTGTTAGTCAGCTTTCCGTCACTGTGACAAAATCCTGAGCAAACCAAAGGAGGGAAGTTTCACTCTGGCCACAGTCTCAGCAGCTCTGGCCATGGTCACACGGACCCACTGCTGAGGCCCTGTGGAGGGGAGAGCGCCATGATGGAGGAGTGCAGCAGAGTAGAGCTGCTCGTTTTAAGGGGGCTGGGAAGGAAAGAGAGGGAGGAAGGATCAGGGACAAGACATACCCTTCTGGAGCACACCCCAGCGACTACTTCCTCCACCCAGGTACCGCCTCCTGCAGTTTCCCCACCTCCCAGTCTCCCACTGAACTATGACTCCATCACTGGACTAACCAATTGATGAAGCCAGAGCCCTCTGCACTCTTCTGTCCTGGGCCCAAGCCTCCAACAGCTGAGCCCTCAGGACACCTTTCAGATTAAACCGTAACAGGTCTCGCAGCCCCCTCTGCCCTGCAGAGCACCCCTAGGGGCCCGCAGCTCCCTCCTTCCCTTTGTGAAAGGCTCCTGGCCTCTCTTGTTGTGCCACCCACTGCCTCCTGGCCACCCCTCCACCACCCAGGGTGATGAAAGAGACCAGCTTCCCCAGCCCTCCTTGGCAGCCCCTTGTCTCCCCAGCCTGCCCAGGACTCGTCTGCCTTGTCTAGCACCAGCCTAGGTATTGAACCCAGTCCTGGGGCTGTGGTGTCACCTGGTAGCATGGTTTACGTGAGACTTCTCCGTGTCATAGGTGGAGTTATGGCCTTGTCCTGGCCCCTCCCAGCCTCATGGTTCTAGAGAACAGTCCTCCTTGGTCACTCATGGCTCCCAGGGCTCCCCACCTTCTGCGCTACCCACCCTGGGGGAGCAGGAAACAAGTACCTCCACTGTCCTTGAACACTGAAGCCCACTAGCTCTCCTGATGGTCAATCTGTGCTTCCCAGAAGCAATTTCTCAGCACACCCTTTCCTGAGGTCTGCTTAGGACCAGAAGGCCTGAAGGCAGAGTCTGCTGTCACTCCAGACACCAGGCAGGCCATGGAATGCCAAAGACCTCCACTTAGAACATTGTCCTTCCTCTTCCCAGCTCAGCCATTATGAAATTTCCATGAAATTGACCACAGACTTCTATTTCTTTGGTATTTATCTGATTTGAATTTCCACCCAAGACAGAACGTAAAATGTAGAGAAAGTATAAACATTTGGGGAGGGAAAAAAGGGAAAAAAGAAAAACCAGGTAACCGTTATCCTCCCTCCATCCCCCCAAAAGCTATTCTTGTGGTGTGTGGGTGTTACTGGCTGCCACATCTTCACATTCTGTCCTCTTAGAGCCCCTGCCACATGCCTGAGTTTCCACCACTGCATCTGTGCCTTCTTGATAAATCAAGTGTCAGTCACTGGAAACATCAGTGACTTGGTTTCTCTCTCCGCTCAGTAACAACCTCTCACAGCAAGGACATGGGACTGAAAATGGGAAATGCCCTTGGTAGACAAGGAGGGAGTGGCAGGCCACATCATTTTAGAAAATGACACCAAATGGTTTGATGGGAAATACCCAGCAGCTCCAACCAAACCACCAGGAGTCCCTGTCTGCCTCATTTCCTTTACAAAATGCACCAGGTGCACCGACCAGTCCCACCAATGCCTTCTTTGCCTCCCCTGTGCCCACCCCAGTCACCTCTTCCAAGAATTGTGGTTGTCTCCCTGCTCAGCTCCTGGCTTCCAGTCTTTCCTTCTGTAGCCCATACAATAGCAGGGCAAGGGACCTGTCCAAAATACAAATTAGATAACTACATGTTACCTGCCTTGAATGCTCGAAAAGCTTCCCATTGTCTCTGCAATAAAATGAAGCCCTATTTTGACTTAACAAATTGAAGATCCGTCCCCTATCTTCCACTCTAATCTCATATTCTTCCCCTTGCTCCCTGTTTTTTATATGCTGCCTCAGGGCATTTGTACTTGCTCCTGATTCTGTCCAAAATGCTTATGGCTGATTCCTTCTTACCCTTAGATCCCAGGTCATATGTTACTCCTCATGGATGACTTTCCAAACACCCTGTCTAGGATGATCACCTCTCTCATCCTGCACCTGGTATTCTCATGTCACCTCTTCATTTTCTGTCAAGCCCTGTGAAGGCTCCCAACCAAAACATGACCCAGGACAGTGGGGGCCCTGTGTGCACTCCCCCACTTTTTCTCAGAGCCCAAAGCAGCATCTGACCAGAAGCCAATGCTCAGGTATTTGCTGAGAGACAGCGAGCCAGCGTGGCAGCTGTCTGAGGAGGACGGATTCAGCTGAGGAGCACGATATGGGCCAGCCTCATCCACATATCAATTCATCCTGATATTCTCGGGTCCTGTTCAAGTCTGTCTCCAGCTGCTAATAACACTATACCATAGACTGGGTAAGTTTTAAAGGAAAGGGATTTGTTTGGGCTCAGATTCCAGTCCAAGGTTGAGGGGTGGCACCTGGTGATGGCCTTCTCGCTGGGAGAATGGGGAGGGTCCCAAGGAGGTACAGGGCATGACTTACCAAAAGAGACCTGGCCGAACTGGCTTTGATGGCTGACCCACCAATCCATTCATGGCATAAGTGGCTTAACCCATTCTGGAGGGCAGAGCCCTAGTCACCTCTTAAATGTCCCTCTCTTAATGACTCATAAGGGGGATTAAATGGCAACATGAGTTTCAGAGGGGAGAAACCATAGCAGGTCCTATGTGGACGGGGGACATGCCATCCGGGTGCCCCTTCAGTGGGGACTGTGGGTCCAGGAGCTGGGGTGCCTTCAATGAGCAAACAGCCCTCAGCCCCTCCAGAGTCCACCTCAGAAGCCCAAAACCCTCCCTGAAAGCCACGCTCTTCTCCGGCTGGCCCATGTCCAGCAGCTGATCAAAGCATCAAGGTCTGACCCCTACCTCCCAAACCAGGACCCCTCCGAAGGCCAGTCCAGCCCTCTGATCCCCCAGGCTGTGTGAACTGCTGTGCCCTGCACCCCAGTAGCTCCCTCTGTCCTCTCCTGCTGCCTTCCCTGACTCTCTCCGTGCACGGGTGAGGTTCCTTGGGGCTCCTTACACTCAACTCATCTCAGGGTCTGCTTCCTGGGCAGCCTGTCCTGCCACGACCTCCTGCTGCTGCTAAGCACCTGCAGACACAGCCGTGAGGAGGTGGAAAGAGCACTCGCTGCCCACACCAGTGCAAGAGGTGTGGGATCCAGCTGACGGTCCCAGGCATGTTATGGTGGTGCTGGGGTGGAAGAATACCACCTGCAGAGGGACTGTGTATCCCAGCCTTGCAGGACCCAGGTAGAAGCATGAGAGAAACTTCCTGAAGAAAATGATGCTAAAATTCAGTTCCAAGGGATAAGCCAGAGCTAGCCTGGGGGCCCATGGTTCAGATGTGGATGCCCAGGGCAGGGAGCCAAGCCAGGTAGGTGAGTGGGATCCAGGAAAGGGCGACTCAGAAGTGCAGGCTGGACCCGCAAACCACAGGGCTGTTGGAGGGCTCCTCGAGGAGACAGCACGGAGGGGCCCTGAGGGTGTGGGGCCCCTAAATGGCTGAATATTAGAAAAGCAGGATCTCCCCACCCTCCAACCCCCACACATGCTGCAAGGTCCACGGCAGCTTTGGGCCACTCCTTGCCATGCTCATTCCCACTTTTCCTCTCTGTAGCCCTGATTCTCTGGGATCTCTGCATCCCCTGTTTCGAGGGGTGGTGAGCAAAAGGAGGGTCTGCCCTGCTGGCCTCCATCCACAGTCTCAGAACGAGGCCACTCGCTGTGGCTGATCTGCTTCCCCAAGACCACGTGGCTCACTGCTCCTCCAAACCTTTGCCTTTTCCCCAGTTCTTCCATCACAAATGCGCATGACCTGGTATTTATCACCTAATGAAGGTCCACAGCCTTTCAGATCCAAGTGCAACCATCTGACTGAGGCCCACTGGCTGTATTTCCATATTCCTGTCAAAATCACATTATCCATTCTTGACCAGAATGCTTGGTGACCCTCTCTGTTAATGAAATGCCACAGCGATTAAAACCTCTTTGAGGCCTGATATTTGCAAGGACTGGTAGCTTCTTAAAGAACACATTTCACAAATGCCTGGAAAACTCCATCACGATTGCAAGAAACAATTTGCTCTTGACCCAGGTGTGTCTGTTTTTGTTTTTGTTTTTGTTTTCTTTTTTTCTTTTTTTTCCCTTTTTCTTCCTTTTTTTTCTAGAGGAAGAGGGGACAAGAGAGTAGGCTTTGGCATTGAGTTTTACTTTGTTAATTCACTATTTCCTAAAATCTTTCAGGGAAACAGATATTTTTATTCTAAAGGCATTTCCATCTACTCCAGCCCACTGGCTTGGTTTTAGCTAATTAAACTTGTGAAACAAGGAAATGGATAAAAGTTCATTGCAGAAGTGCCAGCCAATGTGATTCTGCATGCTAATTGGTCCTCTTGCTCCCATGCAAGGATAAGGGCAGGCGCTGTGGCGCTCTCCTAGCAGTGTGTCCCTGGCACAGCCCGTGGCAGTAGGCAAGGGAATGAAACCTATGGGGCAAAAATCTGCCATTTGGAACATGATACCACACTACTTTCTTTCCTGTGTTAGAGAATCTCCCACCATCTTTTCATTGAACACTGCCAACAAATGCCTGGACAAATGGCAGGAGGCGCCCAGAAAACTCTAGTCTGGTAACTGCATTTAAATCCACATTCATAGGCTACAGAAGGGAGAGCATAGGATAGCACAAGACAGCATAGTTTTTATGAAACATTTGTGTTGCTCTTGTTGTTGTGGTTATCATTAGGTGCTGTGGAATCAGATCTGACTCATAGCAACCCTATGTACAAAAAAACAAAACACTCCCTGACACTGTACCATGTCCGGCACTTGTCAGTGCTTCTCTGCTACTCATAGGGTTTTCAATGGCTGACTGTTTCGGGAGTGGATTGCCAGGTCCTGCTCCCTAGCCTGCAGCACCTGATATTCCCAGGCGGTCTCCTATCCAAGGACTAACCAGGCCGACCCTGCTCAGCTTCTGAGAACAGGTGGGATCCGATACCAGGGTGCTATGGCTGCAAATGTATGACATGCTTACTAACAATAGTTTCCACTTAGCAGCCACATGGTGCCAGGTGCTATCCACTGTTACTTCACAGGACAACTGGAAGCAGACTTCACAACCTGCACCACCAGAGAAAGAACTGTAGCTCTGAGAGATTAAGAAGCCCGAGGTCACTGAGCAAATGGCTAACACACTTGAACCTGGCTGCCCCTGTCTCTCATGTGCATGCTCTGGCTGCTGAGGGGGACTGAAAATCGGGAGTCTGTCCCTGGTCCCCGCTTAGGTAGGGTGACAGCTGCTGTCCAGCCACCTGGATGGTGTTTGCCTTCCCTCTGTTCAACATGTGCCTGCCTCCCCTACTCTCCAGGAGCTTAGGGGTGTTCTTCCTGTCCATACCTGTGGCCAGAGTCACCTCAAAGGCCCCCAAAGGGAGTGCCCCCAAAGGACTGCTCCCAACCATCCTGAGATGGGACAAGATGGTCTAGTTCTATCCTTCTCTCTCCCGCAAAGCAAACACAAAGATCTTTTCAAAAACGCAAGCCCAATTACATTACCCACTTTTGCTCTGCAGATGTTCCCTACTCCTCTTGGTGAAGGATCTAAGTCCTTGGTGGGTCCCACGTGGTCTGGCCCTGAGCCTTCCTCTCCTCACTTCTCCCTGCTTCAGTTTCCCTTTGGACCTTTTAAAAGGGATGTTCCTCCTCCTCTGCTTTTCCTCCTCCCCAGCAGGCTTCAACTTACTCTTCAGGTTGTGGCCCCATCTTCCCTTTCCAGAAGAAGCTGTCCTGACCCCAGCCCCCTAAGTACAGCTACTTCGACATGCTTCCCTAACTATCAGGTGTTCACAGCATTTATAAAAGTTGTAATTTACATTTATTTATGATTAATTATTTGTGTCCCCCCACCTGGACCATAAGCTCCATTGAGAAAGAGTTTTCCCTACATTTAGTTTCTTATCTTCATTGTATTCCCAGAACCTAGCACACAATGCTTAGCATATCATAGGTGCTTAATATATTTGATCAGCTGAATAAATGAAAGAATTATCTTCTCCTATGATTTTGGCATCCCTGCAGTGGTACCACTTGGGCATATGATCCCATCAGAGCTCAGAAGCTAAGCAGGGTCAGGCCTTGTTAGTACTTGGATGGGAGACCACCTGGGAACACCAGGTGCTGTAGGCTTGGGAGAAGGGCCTGGCAACCCACTCCCACAAAACATCAACCATCGAAAAACCCTATGAATAGCAGGAAGCCCTAATAATACTGTTTCACCTGTGGTACACAGGGTTGATATGAGTTGGACATGGACTCGACAGCAACTAACAACAACAACAATGATGTTGGCAAATGTCAGAAAAGTGCAGAGAGAGTAAGACATTCTAATTTCCAAATAGCAAGAAGAATTATTGGGGGCCAACTTAAATTGTGTCAAATAAGACTATAGTTGTAAATATGCCCAAATATATGTGAATGAAAATGTTATTTGTAACATTGTTTGTAATAGCAAAAGCCAGGAAGTAGGATGTATATTTCTCATCAGAAAATACATTAGATCAGAGAATATGTTATAAAGCATCCATGCAATGAAATAGTGTGTGGCCATTGCAGAGAAGGGTCTGGGGTTTAGCTCAGTTGGTAGAGCACCGCTCTGCAGTCTCTGAGGTCCTGGATTCGATTCCCAGCACCCAAAAAAATGGGAGAAGGATGTGGCAATCCACTCTAGAGGCAATTCAGCCATTGAAAACCCTATGAGAGTCGATTAGAGCCAACCCGACTACACAGCACCTAACAACAACAATAAATTGCAGAGAATACTATTGATTTTTATGCAGATAGGGGAAGATCTCCAAGACGATCAAGTGAAAGGGCAAGTTCCAGAAGGAACCTTGCAGTGGGACCCCGTTAGTGATTGGAGTCGAGGGTGGGCTGGGGATTGAACCCAGAGCCTTGTGCATATTAATCATATTTCTTCCACTAAGCTATTCCCCCAGGCATTTACATATTATATTTTAAATGATATCACAAATATTCCTTCATTTGCATAGGAAATTTCTGGAAAGATAAATAAATGAGCAATCATTGTAACTACAGGAGGAGAGGGCCAGAGACAGAGCTTTATACTTTTCACTTTATGCCCTCCTGGAAACTTTTAAGTCTCACTCTATGTATTACATATGTATTACATTTTTAATATTATAAGCTAGTTATTTTCAAAAATTAATTGCTTAATAAGGCATCCCAAAATAAGTTCATTAGCACCACAGTGCAGAGCCCCATTATTTCCAATTACCTGCCTTTCTCAGGTATTTTACAGTTTAGCAGTTCTTATTTGGAACCTGAAGATCTGGACCTTCCTTTTCTCTGCCACCCCTGCCCATTCTCCACATCATTGGCGAGATCTCAACATGAGGGAGCTTCAGTCTAGAGGGATGTTTCCATAAGGCACCACCCCTATAAAATGCAAGCGTATTGGTCAGACTTTCTCCTTACCGTGACGAAATGCCTGAGAGAAACAATCTAAAGGAGGAGGGGTTTATTTTGGCTCATGGTTTCAGAGGGTTCAGTCCATCCTGGAGGGTATGACATGGTGGAGCAGCTCAATCAGGGTGGTCAGGAAGCAGAGAAAGAGAATGCCAGTGCTAGCTGGCTTTCATCTTTTCCCTTTCTTTTTTTATGTCTGGTCCTCCAGTCTAAAGATGGTACTGCACACATTCAGGGAAGGTCTTCTCCCCTTAGTTAATCTAGAAACACCCTCACAGACATACCTACTCCCAGAGGTGTGCTTTACTAATCTCCTAGGTGCCTCTCAATCCAATCCAGCTGACAAGAAATATTAACCATCACAGCAAACAATGGCTCCAACTACATCCCTGCTTGTGGGTCTGAGTTGCTTGTGGGTCTGAGTTTCCATATACCAAAGCTCACTCAGATAGAAATGAGCCAGGGAAAACTCTCCCATGAGGTCTCCCTGGATGGAGAGCCTGTAGGAAAAGAATGCATGTATTCCAGCTCTGAATGGAGCTGCTCCTTCCCCAAACCTCTTTTTAGTGCTTCAAATTAATTTTCCGGTTGCACTGCCAACAGCTAGTTACTCCAGGAATAAATATAGACCCAAAGTAAAACAAATCTACCTGCAATAACCATATGGAGTATACTAACACTACATTCAGGAGGAGAGAGGAATTATGTAACTACCCACTACGGTGTCATAGACCTTATTTCCATGACCGTAAATAATAAAACCACCCCAGATGCCACCTTAAGTGAGCTGTGAAGGATACTCACTTTCCACCACCTCCGAGGCCGCCCGCCATCTGGTGGGCTGACAAAGGCGTGGTGAAGAGCCTCCGCCATCCCGTCTTTCCGGGTGTGCTCCTCCCCTCTCCACTCAGCCCTGTTGCTTTGGCCCTTACTTCCACACGCCCTGAAGCACATGGTGGAGAGCTTATTTATCTCTCTGGGTCAACCAGGGCCTTACCTAATTGTTTGATGACCCCATCTTGATGCCAAAGAGGAGGACACAGAGGGAGCAAAGGACAGCTGCAGGGAGAGGCACCGCACAGGCGGGGAGCCCCCACCTGAAGCAGGGGAACAAAGCACAGCTCCTTCCAGGGCCTATGTTTTCACACTGCCTCCGGCAGGTGGCGCAAGAGAACCCAAAGACGGCATGGCCTCGGTGGAGGGACGCCTCCCACCCGGCCCCTGCAGAGCTTGCACGCACTGCCCCACTTGGCCAACAAGGTCTGGTTCTCACCGGAAGCCATGGGTGCTGCCTTTGGGATACCCATGCAGAACCTCATGCTTGCTTGACAAAGCCTTTCTTGTGTTCCAAGAAAGGGGGACCTGTGCATACTGCACAGTAAGACAAAGGAAGGAGACCACTGGTGACTTGGCTTTGGGTTGACTAGTTCACTGACTGAGCCAGTGAGTTTTCACCCAGATGTATTGGTCCCTTGCCCTAAGGGCATCCCGTACTGACACCATCCTCCTGCCCCCCATCAAAATCCCCTCTGAAGAACTGGGAATTCCCAAAGCATGGAATTGGCCTCTGAGGGGCCCCCAGGAAGTGTGGACATAAAATGATGCCCACAGTGCCACCTGCCTGCCCCTGGGCCTCAGAAATGTGGAGCCCCATAGTCACAAGCACAGAAACAGCAGAACTGGCTCAAATCTTCTCTCTGCCACTTACCAGCTGTGTGACCCAAAGTCCAGTAAACTCTCTAAGATTCTCTTTCTTCATCTCTCAACTGAGTGTTAGGAATGGTCTGGATGTGGCTTGTCCCCCATGGCTTCATGGGGTGGAGGCTTGGTCCCCAGTGCGATAATGCTGAGGTGGTACAATGTTAAAGCTGGGCCTCATAGGAGGTCCCTAGGTCACTGAGGGATCTGCCCCCCAGAAGGGATTAAAGAAGTTGTCATGGGGCCCCAGAGCTCTCACAAGAGCAAGCTATTGTAAGAGCAAGCCCAGCCTCTGGATCACTCTAGCTTCCTGTTTGGTGATGCAGCCCCCTCCCATGTGCACACACCACTGCTACCTGCCACAAGGACCACCCCCCCAAAGTCCAACTAATGTCAGCACCCTACTTTCAAGTCTTCAAGACTGTGACTAAATTAACCTCTTTTGTTTGAAGTTAGCCTGTCTCGGGCATTTCATGATAGTAATGAAAACAGACTGATACAGAAACCTACTTTTGTTGAACTATTAAGAAAACTAAGCCAAATCGTGTGTCCACTCCCTTCTGAAGACAGAAGTACAATTAGTCTTGACTCTTTATTCATATTGGCCACCAGGAAGCTCAGAGCCAAATGGCAGTTTCAACTGAAAGCAACAAAGCAGGCCCTACTATGGGTATTCTTCCCTTCTCTCCAGGCTCAAATAGGTTGTTTATTGTAGTCCCTGTATGTAAGCCATACCACTCTGGTGTCCCATTTCACCTGATCTTAGAAGCTAAGCAGGGTCAGGCCTGGTTAGTACTTGGATGGGAAACCATCGGGGAATAGCGGGTGCTTTGGGCTTGAGAGAAGGACTCTGGCATCAGCCTACTCCCAAAACAAAGCCATTGAAAACCCTATGAATAGCAGAGAAGCACTGGCATAGTGTCAGGGAATGTATCCTTCCGTTGTATGAACGCTATGAGTCAGATTCGACTCGATGGCACCCACCACCACATGCATATTGTTTTAGCTTATGTGTTCCTGCTTTAAGTTGCCCCAGCCTTGGTAGAAGGAAGCAGCATATAAATACAGAGCCGGTCGGCTCTGTGGGCTCCAGCTGGGAAATGAACACTTTGAACTCAACATGACTCATATTTTTGGAGCTCTGAAAGAACCCTGGGTTTAAAACGACCTCTATTATCCTAATCTGCAAAAGGAATGTCATCTGAAAAATCATTTTCCATCCTTTAAAGGTAAGAAAATGAGCAATCCAGGGCCGTGTCACCAACATGCCAAGGCTGTGGCTGTCCTGTGCTCCCTGGGGAGCAGACATCAGCCACACTGCTGGGAAGTCACACCTTGCATGTCCCCCCCTGGGGCTCAGTGGAGCTGAGCTCAATAGAAGCCCCATGAGGTTGATGAAGTACATGGGGAAGACAGGAGCTAGGGACACCCCCTGTGGCCTCATGGACATCCCAGGGGCCTAGAAAGCAGGGAGTCAGGCAGCCAGGTAAGCCGGTGGTACCGACAGGCCTAACGAGAGAGGAGGCCTCAGCCATAGAGGGCTTTTGGCTTTGGCCTCCAGTCAGGGAAATCCAAGCCAGAGAAGAAGCAAGGGGGCATCGGGCCTGCTAAGGGACCCAGGAGCCCAAATTACATGGCTAACACCAGCCACACTTTGAGCAAGAGGGAAGGTGACGGTGGCCATGGCAGGACCAGGGCTCAGAGCCCCCCTAGCGGGTCCTATCTTGGGGCAGTTCCCACAGCACCACTGTGATGCCTGTGTGAAGCCTGCCAGGTGCACTTGATTGCTGCCCCCGGTGTCCCTCCTGGCCTCCCACCTGTCAGGCAAACACATAGTAAGAATTAGGTAAGGAAAAGCACTCAGAAGTTTACAAAGATCTCCCCATACCCGAGGGAGTGTTGTGCCATAGGAAGTACTCAACAACTGCCCAATAACACTTTCATATCTGATCATTCCTACAGAGAAATGCTGGGTCTGCGGGGGTCTCTTTGAACCAGAAGTTTCCTAACAGCCTGCTGCAACCACAGCAGCTGATGTTGAAGGCTAACAGAGACCACAGTAATCAGGAAATTCATAGCCACAGGTGTTCCTTGATTCCTGAGCTGTGCAGGTTCCCAGCCCCTGACTGAAAGGAGGTGCTTATCTGATCTCCTAGGAACTGAGCTGCAATCCCAAAATACTATTGTTGTTTGGTGCCATCCGGTCAGTTCCGACTCATAGTGACCTTCAGAGAGTTTTCAATGGCTAATTGTTTCAGGATTGCTTCGGGAGTTTTAGGATTGTCATGTCTTAGCAAGACCATGACTCAAAATAAAAAATGAGCTGGAAATGCAACTCAGTGGTAGAGCACTTGCAAATATGTGAGGCCTTGAGTTCAACACTCAAATACTGCAATAAATAAATAAATAAATAAATAATAACAAATGGATTACATTAAAAGCTTTTTTCCATATAAATTCTAATACTTTTTTTTTTCTTTTTTTGCAGTATTTCAAGATTGAACCCAGGGCCTCACACATCCTTTTCAAGTGCTCTTCCACTCGGCTGCAACTTTAGTTCATTCCTTTATCTTTTTATTTTTATTTTGAGACAATGTTTCACTGAGTTGTGCAGGCTGCCTTTGGCCTCAAACTTGCAATCCTCCTGCCTCTGCCTCCCAAGTCACTGGGATTACAGGTGGGAGCTACCATGCTCATCTTAAATTGTAATACTTCTGACTTTGGGTATCTTAATCTATAACTTGAGAACATGCTAGAGAAGTAGTTTAAATTTTTACTATCCGTCTATCTAGCCATTTGATTCTCAAAACAATTAGATTGAGTCCTTCTGAATTTAGATTGTTATTAAGCTGAACAGCAATGTAAAATTTTAATTTAAAAAAAATTTGCTTAGGCAGCAACTGAACTCAGGTGAGTGGAAGTATGTGTGAACCAATAGGAAGTTCAATGTATAGAAATACAAAGAATGAGGAATTAAAAGGAAAAAATTAAGACTTTGTTGTTAGGTGTCATCAAGTCAAGTATGACTGTTCGGGGATTACTTTGGGAGTGGAGTGCCACATCATTCTCCCATTTTTGCGGTGCAGGGTATCAAAACTTGGTCTTCAGAGAGTGCAGCACAGCACTCTACCAACTGAGCTAAACCCCAGATCCCACTCTTTGTTTAGCAGGGAAAACCTATACAATTCTTTCATCCCTACAGGAAGCCACTTCTTAGCAAAATAAAGCATTTCTTATAGACTTTCCACCTGTAGGTGAGTAACACATAGTTAACCAATAATAGCAAAGACTTTATGCATCTGTGTCAATAAGAAAGTGCAACATTGCACTAAGAAAAGAGGATTAATCTGCTTCTTTCACTGACTCAAAGTGACAAGCCATTTCCTGTATACATTGGCATACCTGGCTTGCACTACATTCCAGCAAGTGCGTAATCCTTGATTGATGAACCAGTGCTCCATTTCTAGGCCTAGGGACTCAGGTACTTGGTTTCCTGGGAACAGCCCTGCTTGTTAGAATCATTCAGTCCATCTACTTCCATTGCCTGACACAGCTGGGGCCTATTGGGATGAGGTACAAGTTACTAATGTTCCCCTAGTGCTGTCTGCAGGTAGCAGCTGGGTCATTCTGTGAGAAGACCTATTACTTAAATGATGTTGAAAGTAGAAAGCAGGCCTCCTAAGACATGAAAGGGTATCATGTCCTGGGTAGGAATCAATAAGATCTGTGCAGAATTCCATTTCTTCTAGAAGATGGCAAAGATTTACCTTTTGATTCCTCTGTTGAAGCTGTTGCTTCTTCATCTTTTAGAAGAAATAGAGCTGGCTCACTTCCAAAAAGTATTGCTCCTATACCAAACTCTGTATCACAGTTTAGCTAATCAAAGACTTCAACAAAAATGGGTGGCAGTAAAATCTGCAGTGGTCTGAAACACACATGGATGTCCAATATTTAGTAGAAGATAGTTCATTAAGAAGAATCTCACAGGCTGGGCACAGAGGTTCACACCCGTAATCCCAGCAACTCAGAAAGTGGAGGCAGGAGGATTGCTGATCCAAGGCCAGAGGAGCCTGCATAACTTAGCAAGACCCTGTCTCAAAACAAAAAATTAATAATTAAAAAATGGGCTGGGAGTGCAGCTTAATGGTAAAGCACTTGCAAAGCATATGTGAGACCCTGAGTTCAGCCCCCAGTACCACAAAAAGAAGAAGAAGAAGAAGAAGAAGAAGAAGAAGAAGAAGAAGAAGAAGAAGAAGAAGAAGAAGAAGAAGAAGAAGAAGGGGAGGAGGAGAAGAAGAAGAAGAGAGAGAAGAAGAAGGAGAAGGAGAAGGAGAAGAAGCAGCAGAAGCAGCAGCTGCTGCTGCTGCTCACGTTCTATGCAGTGGTGAAGTCTGAGGTTAGAAGAAGCAGAAAGCACATGACATCTACCATTTCATCTTCATTCAGCCATTGTTTTCTTGTTTTATACAAAAGGAGCCTCCTAGGGATGGATGGTAAAAGGAACTTGACACACTAGCTCTCCACCAGGACTCTGGGATTCCAGTTATACCTTGCTTTAAGACATGGGATCAGACCAATTTCATCTAAATGTGGGTTCTTCCTGAAGGCATTGATGATGTTCTTTTCCACCCTCTGCACTAGCACTGCCACCTGTTCCTTTTTCTCAGCCAGCTTGATGGTGGCTTTAGAGGCACAGGCACGCCTCCAGGAAAACTGAGCTGCCCAACATTGTTATTTTGTGTGCTTGGGATACAACTTCGTATAAACATTTCTGTCACATAGCCACTGGCTCTGAGGGAACTGCTGTCCTGTGTGCTGGATCACACTTCCTTGCTTGGTACCTGCTCCTTGCTTGGTTCCTTTTGGCAGAGAGTCAGAAGCAGGACAGCAGCAAAGGATGGCTGTGATGACTGACCTCAGCGTTCCAGGCCTCCTAGGTCATGGCAGCTCTGGAACTGCTTCAGGCCATGCAGAGTAGGGAGGACAAGGGGGACATATGCACTCCAAGGAAAGCCTTGCCCTTGGCTCCAGCAGTGCATTTGAGGCATCCTGTAGACACGGAGCCCTCTCCTCAGTCTACTTGGATGTCCAGACTGGCCTGGCCAGAGAGGTAGTCTCCAAGGTCCTCCCTCACTTTGGGCTAGGCAAGACCACCAGGTACAGTGTGGGAACTCACCCCGTTTCCAGGGAAGCCTTCATTCCCTTGAGGCCAGACAACCCTGCCCTACCCCAAAACATGAACACAGAGGCTACACACCAGGCTACACACCAGAGCACAGCCCACAGCACAACCCACCTCAATTTTGCTATAGTATCGTCTGCTAGTTGTGAAAATCCATAGACCTCAGTAGTAGTGTTACCAGGGAGCATGGGTCCAGAAGGCCGGCAGCAGCAAACGTCAGGCCTTTCACATTAAGCATATAAAAGAATGTATATTTAACGCAGAAGTTACAGCAGAGGTTATGTTGTTGTTGTTAGGTGCCATCGAGTCAGTATCCGACTCACAGCGACCCTCATAGGGTTTTCAATGGCTGACTGTTTCAGGATTGCCTTGGGAGAGGATTGCCACGTCCTTCTCCCAAGAGGTTATAGACAAAGATTATTAAAAGGTAGTCCACCTTCAAGAAGTAAAGGTGGACAATAGAGAAGAGCTACTGCCATTGCACTCATCTAAAGTCAAACGTGACTTTTATAGTGGAGTCTGAGCCCTTAGGGGAGGAAAGAAACTGTTTACGCTAGGGGTCTATGCCTGGAATGGGAAAATGGATTCCCCAGTGTCTTTAAGGAACGGGCTCAGAGGAAGACATTTCAAAAAGTTAAGAGTCTAAGCAGACATTGATCTGGATAAGGGAGCAGAACCCATGGACTAATGTCCTTTTTAATTGCAGGGGGTGGTGTTTGTCTCACAAAGTCTTTATTATCCTTCATGACTGAATGTAGTTGTTGTTGTTAGGTGCCATCAAGTCAGGTCCAACTCATAGTGACTCTCAAAGGGTTTTCAATGGCTGATTGTTTGGGGATTGCCTCAGGAGTGGATTGCCACATCCCATTTTTGCAGTGCTGGGAATAGAACCCAGGACCTCAGAGACTGCAGAGTGGCACTCTGCCAACCTAACTGAATCCCAGCCCAACTCAATGTAGAACTTATTTTTAATCCCCTCCTTCTTCCTTTTGGCTGGTAAAGGCTAAGCTCACCTATCTAACAATAAGAATCTCTGAGGTTCTCCTCAGTAATTGGTTTTTGTTTTTCTAACAACATTATGAGTCTTGTGGATAGTGTTTCTTTGCTTTGCATGCTAGGAAGTTCACAGCCAAATTCATAATGACATTTAATCACTGCCTAGAACCCTAGTGTCAATGTTTGTGTACCAGTCTTGCTCACTCTGTGTTTATCATATTTGTAAGACCATGGCCTCAATTTCATCTTCTTTTTATCAAGTTGAATGTATGTGTAGACATACATACAAAAAAGAGAGAGGGAACCAATCAAAAAGAGCAAAACTTTTTAAACCATACATTCCTAAGACACAATCTGAGTACAAAATGAAACCATCATGAAGAGACCTCAGTGTTTTGAATAATTTCATCAGGTTCCCTGTTCCAAAACTCTATTAATCATAACCTTCCTCAACTCAAAAATAATCTTGTAGAAGTTAAACAGCCAAAGAGTCATTTTTGAAGATTATTTATAAACTTGGGTGATTCCTGATGAAAATTAAACCATACATTTTAGAGAAGCTAAAAAAAAATGAGGGAGTAATTTCAAAGCACTCGGAAGAAAGCAGATAACCAAGGAGTGGAAACTCCATGAATATGGAAAGGACATGGCCACTGACTACGTAGTAATTAGCCCACCTTCAGACCAGGGACTGTATCCTGGAAGAAAATGCCATGCAGGATAATTTAATGGCACCTGAACCAAGGTCATCCTTGGATGCTCGGTTCATGGGATTTAGACCAGTTCATAAATGGTAGTTAATAGCCCATACCTAATGTCTGTAGGTGACATTTTAGAGTTTGTGTCTATTCAAAGTTAATATACATAGGGAATCTATGATCGGGTACCTGCCATAAAGTCTTCAGCTGTGCCAGGCATTTCTATGTACCTCATGCATGCAGATGTCTGGGTCCCTGTCTCCTCCTGTGAGATCACTCAACATTGGCTTCCAGAGCTGTGTTGAACATCAAAGAGGCCCTAGAGTAGGAGAAGCCACGTGTGCTGTAATATTGTTGTGTCTCCTAGAAAAACAGGCATTCTGCGTGGTCCATGTCTCCTGAAGGTCTGGATTGAATTCCAGAAGAGGCAGCAAGATGATGTCTGCACATGAACTAGACACACTGGGAAATAGTGTCCAACAGATGGTCCTTGTTCTCAGAGAGCACAGACAGGAGTTGCCCACCCTTTCTTCTGCTTCTGAGGTAACTGAGGCACAGGGTCTCATGACCTATCCAAAGCCAACAGCTTGTTGGTGACAGAATCACACCCAGAATCCAGGTCCTGTGGTTATTCAGGTTGGAGCAGAGGCCATCAGTGCCACACTCATGTCATTCCAACCTCCAACTGGCTACCCACTGCAGCATCCACTTCTCTATGCCTAAAGGCTTTTCTGGAACCAGAGAAGGCTGTTCTCACTGCAAGAAAAGGCAAATGTTTAAGGTGATAGAGATGCCAATTACCTTGATTCAGTCATCACACAATGTATAGATGTGTCCAAACATCACACGGTACCCTGTAGATATATGTAATTATTATGTGCAATTCAATAAAAATAAATTTTTAAAGGGCCCTTAACCCCAGCCTAGCTGCTTCTGCTTTGTTCTGTGTGAATGAGTGAGTGAAAATACAAGGTATGAGACATGATGTCAAGGAAAACAGAATCGAAAGCAGGACTTATGTGAGAAGCAAGATCCAGGAGAGTTTGATGATTAATGACCCTCCAAGGTGGGCTGAGGAACTAGGCAATGCACCACTCCAGTGACTCTGGGGAGGATCAATAAGTCCCTGAGCTGAAGCATCTCAAACCCAAAGTTAGACTGGAAATTGAATCATTGGATGCTAAGCAGGAGGCTTCTTCTTTTGAAGTAAGCCCACTGCATTTGGTATTACATGAGGGTACATCCCACTCTGCAGTTAACATTCCAGATTTCTAGCTGCTTCCTCTCTCAGAAAGAACATGGCTGCACTGAGGTCATGTGGAGTGGCCTAGGGCTGAGAGAGCACCTGTATTGGGGGGTGGGTCACCATGGTCATGATAGGGTGAACCCAGAGGTCTCCCCCAAGATGGGGTGGGACACTAAAGCTGTTGGACGTCAAAACTGTTACGCCATCAGTTCAGGGATCTCCATGAATGAAAACAGCCAAGGATAGGACTCAAAGGATGGGAGCCAGGACCCCAGGATGGATGGACAGTGGGGGTCAGTGAGAGACAATCAGCTGAATTCAAGAGGCCAAGTGGGAAGGAACTTCTGACAAGGTGAAATGGAGAAGCCCATCCGGCCATAAATGGCTGGCCAGGGGGAGTCGCCACCCCCTTCCTTCCAACCTCTGTACCCACATTCCTAAGACTAAGGGGCTATCTTCTTTGTCATGGACACATAGCCCTCTGTGACCTTCCCACAGCAAGCCCTCAGCCAGAGGTGTTGAACAAACCCTTTAGTCTTAGGCACTGGGGCTCAAAGACACACTGCTACAAAGATGGGCCACTGTCTCTAAGTGGCTGGAGTGTGTCTTGGCCCCTGCCCACTTCACCATAAATCCTTCTGCTGAACTTGTAGCCTTAAAAAAGAACTGGACACATGAAGGTGGAAGCAGATTAATCCAAGGGCTACACTAATCGGGTCTAATCAACATAGCCGTGGGCTTTCCTCACTGTTCCCACTCCACTGACCTAATAGTTATAATTTATGTGACAGCTAAAGTGCACAGAATCGGAAGGATTTGTTTTGTTGAGTTTTTAAAAAACACCCACGGGTCATTTGAAAATGAAAATGTTATTTACCCTGATGAGCCAGACTACAAAAGCCTTGGGGGGTGGAAACTCCTATTCAAAGTCTGCCTAATGATTCATGTTTTCTGGGGTATGGCAGCAGCAAGAGACAGGGTCCAGGTGGTCAGGGCATTGACACAGACTTCCCCATTGTGTTCACTTTTCCATAGGCAAGGCCGTCCACACGTCAGGAGTGCAGCAATAGAGGGGAGATAAAAGTTGTTCTTTAAAACCCATGCTGACTGTGGCTGTTTTTGCCCTTTGAGGGTGGCATGATTCATTTCTGTCATGGTAAGGTGGAACTCTTCCTACTTACATTTCAGCTGGGCCCCAGGACAATAGTTCCCAACACCAAAGTGTCTGTGAACAGATCACCCAAGCAGGCTCGATGAAGGTCGGATGGAGAATCTCATCCCCAACTTGAGAATGCTTTTGTCCTCTCTATGAATGCAAAAGGCTTCCTACCCGTGGAGCAGGCTGGGTGGAGGCCCCCTTCCTGGGCACAGGGCTTCCTGAGGAGCGAAGCATGGCCTCACCAGCCAGAAGATGGGGAGGATCGGGTCCAGGTCCCACCTGGGGAATGGAGAGAGTAAAGGTGGGTGGGGAGAGGGCTGAACAAGGATGCTCCAGTGTTGTCCAAAGACCAGATGTGGGTCCTGTGGGAAAGAAAGAGAGATCAGGGGTGTCCCAGGACTAACAAGGCTGCCAGGATAGCCAGAGCGACCTCTGCAGCAGTAAGTCATAGAGAAGACTGCATTCCACAGGCTCAGGGTAGTCTTGCAACCCACTACCCAAAATAAAAAGGGTCCCACCTGCCCAAAGGGGCTGCACTCAAGGGCCCCATGGGAATGCTCTGAACAGCCTTCTGAACCAGGGCAGGAGGGAGGCAGTTGGCTCCACACACCTGCAAGGCCCAGAGAGCTGGAAGGCAGCTTCCAACAGGGCCAGCAGGAGAGAGGGAGGGCCTCTCTCCCCAGCATGTCCACCACTCTGCACAGGACAGTCCGAAACATGCTAGAACCTGGAGAGGAAGCCAAACGCTAGGTGGAGAAACTAAGAGAAAGCCACCCATGTCCCCTGATGCTGGGCCAACCTGGGAGACACCAAAATTGAGTTATTATCTAGGACTGGACATCCTAATTACTGAGCTGAGTCTTGAACAGTATGACAGTCTCTTACCCAAGAGTGAATAGAAAAGCTGAGGTCCTGACAGTTTCACCCAGGGTAGAGCAAAATCATCTCCACTGAGGAACTTTATCAAGGGGAGTGGGAGACAAAAATAAAGCCACAGATTTGGCCACAGTTCACCAGCAATGGATTCTACACACAAGCCATACCAGCCTTCTAGGGAAAAATACCTGAGATAATTAACTGAAAATGAGCAAAAATTTACTTTGGCTCGTGGTTTCAGAGGTTGCCTGGTTGTGGTGCTTTCGGAGTGGGGTAGCACAGCATGGCCTGGCAGGAGATCACGGTAGAGAAGGCTGCTCACCTCATGGCAGCCAGGAAGCAAGGAGAGAGGTAAGGGCTAGGGCTCCAACATCCCCTTCAAAGGTTTGCCCACCCCAGTGATCTAGCCGCCCATCACTTAAAATTTCCGCTATCTCCCAACACGCTATGGGCAGGAGATCAAGCCCTTATGCATGTTATTTTGAAGGATGTCCCACCCCCAAACTATAGCACTAGTTATAATATTAATGAGGACTAAATCACTGTTCCCCTTATAGAGAATGACAGCAGAGAGATGGACTCCCAAATCCATTCTCCTCTACTTCTCTGGATGCAGAACAGTCACTAGGCATGAGGCTGTGGACCAGGCTACATCCCCAGGCTCTATGTGGCTAGCAGAGCGACGTGACTAGGCTCTTACCAGTGGAATGTGAGCAACAGTGTGTGCAACTTCCTGGTCTGTCCCTGTAGAAACCAGTAGGGATTCTTCTACAATCCCTCCTGAAAACCTTGGTGAAGATATCTGACCTCCCATCAGATACGAGATGGAAGATGGAGCCAATCCTACCTAGACAACAGAGAAAAGTGCACCCTGCAACTTCTGGTTTGTGCAGCACTGTGGCAGTGGTGACATTTTTCTGCCATATTTTCCCACCCACCCTCCCTCCCAGGGATTTTACCTTCTTGGTGTGTCCTCTGGTGTCTCAAATCCAAATGCCCACCACCTCAAACTCTTTGTGTAGCATCACTTCTGTAAAGCATCTAGTATATTTATTTTCCATGAAATACACATGTTGATCCTAACATTCACATCTCGCTTAATTAAATGGTTTGACCTGACAACTCCACAAAATAGTCACAATAATAATAACCCTTCCAAGGAAACACGATTTTTTTATTAGAAATTTTTAATGTACATCATAATGCGATTCATTTTGACATGCTTTTCATTGTGACAATTTTCATATATGCAATTTGATAAGCATTATTCATATAGGTTACCCCTTACCCTCCTCTATGTTTCCCCCATCCCCCCCTTCCCATCTAAGTTTCCCATCCAAGTCTTCTCTATCTTTTACTATATAGTATTTTTTCTATATGTCCTTGGGTTCCATTTCTGTTTAAGATAGAAACTTTTCCTGTAGTGGTCTTTATTTCTATCTTGTTAGAACAATTACATGCTATTTCTAGTCCATTTATAAGATAGAGAATTATAGACCCATCTCCCTTATGAATCTAGATGCAAAAATATTCAATAAAATTCTGGCAAACAGAATACAACAGCATACGAAAAAGATTATTCACCATGACCAAGTGGGATTTATTCCACAGATGCATGGCTGGTTTAACATATGGAAATCAATTAATGTAATCCAACATATCAAGAAACTAACAAAAAAAAACACATGATCATCTCAATTGATGCTGAAAAGGCCTTCAATAAAGTGCAATACCTTTTCATGATACAAACACTGGAGAAGATCGGTATAACAGGCAAATACCTTAATTTCATAAAAGCCATTTACAACAAACCTACAGCCAACATTATATTAAATGGAGAAAAACTAAAACCATTTCCGCTTAGATCTGGAACAAGACAAGGATGTCCTCTCTCTCCTATTCTATTCAACATAGTAATTGAAGTTCTGGCCAGGGCAATCAGACAAGAGAAAGAAATCAAAG
>VMDO01005013.1:23748-117225 GCA_007922755.1 Pedetes capensis | reverse complement strand
AGCTAAGCAGGGTTGGGCCTGGTTAGTACCTGGATGGGAGACCACCTGGGAACACCAGAAGCTGTAGGCTTGGGAGAAGGACCTGGCAACCCCCTCCCAAAAATCAATCTGCCATTGAAAACCCTATGAACAGCAGAGAAGCACTGACAATAGTGTTTCCCCTGTTGTACAGAGGGTCACTATGAGTCGGATACCGACTTGACGGCACCTAACAACAAACAACTGCAGCCATCTACTTTCCAGGCACCTTTTGAAACATGCATATTAGTCAATGTGAGCTTCCTCTGAGACAAAATAGTACTTTCTTGGTAAATATCCTTGCAAATAGCATAGCTGCTAGGACATAACACTTTCTTACAGATAACCTGATCTATAATCAGTTGTACCTTTACAAATGCTCTAATCTATAACCAAAACTCTGTCTACATATAAAGACCACAGATGCCTCCATGTCTGGGCTAGGGAAGGGAATTCTTCTTTAAGACAGGTCCCTACCTGTGATAAACAGAAAGACCTGCTTTGCAGCCTAAGAAGGCCAGCCTAAGTCTATGAGCAAGATAAATCTAACACAGGAAGATGAAGACAAGACTTAAAAATCCCAGAAGTCTCACCCTTTGATGCAAAGTCCAGATGTCCACAAAAGTCCACAAGGTCCACAGTTTGCAGTTCCAGATGCTGGCAGTTTCTACAGCTCTCTGCAGAGTCCACAGTTATCAGCAAAGTCCACAGTGCCCAGTCCACAAGATCCAGAGATGTTTTCAATGTCTAGTCCCCTACGATTCTCAGCAGTCTACTCTTCTCAATGATGTCCGGAGCGCTCTGCAGAAATCAGCATTCATTTGCAGATGTCCACAGTTCTACATATAAATTTGGAGTTACCTGCAGCCTCATTGCTACACCCATATATTTTCTAACCTCTAACCCAGCAGCATAAAATGACAGATCTTCACTGCTGGACCTGCACTCTTCCTGATTTCTGTATCAGAAAGTGTAACTTTTTCTCTCTTTGTCTTGTCCATCTCTTCTTTTTCATCCCTGGCCTATATCCCCAACTTGCTTACTCCAGCACACTTTCTTTTCTGATTTTAAATAAACTTTCCCCAGAGTTCCTTTTGAGTTTGTTTATAAATTCTTCTATTAATGAGACCAAGGACCCACAGAGGCATCCCTGCTGGTGCCCAATAACATATTTGTGCATAGAATCTTATTCACAAAATACAATTACATACACGTTCTCATTATTTGGGAGTAATCACTTACTTAACTGTAGAAACGACAAGATCAAACAAATACCTTCTCAAGCCCAGGGATAAATTCTTGACCTAGAATAAATTAAGGAGGGGAATTGAAGTTCTTAGGATATCATGTATTCCGGCCTATGAAGGCATGAGCAATAACCTAAAACCTTCTTTTCTATCAAAATTTACTTCTTGGGGATGAGGGAGGGTGCAGCTCAGTGGCAGAGTATTTGCCTAGTATGCACAAAGCCCTTAGTTCAATCCCTAGCACACACACACACACACACACACACACACACACACACACACACGAAATTCTCCATTCCAATTCTTCTCAGACAAGTGACAGAGGGATTTTGGGACATGTATCTAACATGAAAAAATAAAAACACAATATACGACATGGACATTTGATTTGTTTTTAATATTTGATTTTTAGCCATGTATGGTGGCGCAAGTTTGTAGTCCAGCACTCAGTCAGGAAGCTGTAATAGGAAGATTGCGAGTTTGAGGCCAGCCTAGGATACAGAGAGAGACTGTCAAAAACAGTCTTTTGCTTTTTGAGACAGGGTCTCACTATGTAGCCCAGACCAACCTTAAACTCTTAATCCTCCTGTCTCAGCCTCTTTAGTGCTGATATTACAAGCATGCACCCCCACACCCAGCAAAACAAATTTTTTTAAATTTTACAAATGGTTTATCAGGCCCTCCCCAACAGTACCCCAGAACATTGGCTCACAAAGAACAGTCAATAACTAGAAACTTTTTTTAAAAAGCTCTTGTGAACAAAAGTGAGTGACTATTTTTTCCTCTGGCAGGTGCCAGTTTTCATTGTTTCCTGAAATAGCCATTAAAGTAACATTTGAGGACTGGAACTATAATTACCTTGTACTTCCTCCAGAATTTTATCAATCAGTTCCTTCCTGCTGCTTTGTTCTGTAAAGTCACCCAGACAGATGGAGCTATTCCCTATTTTTTGGAAGCGAAGGATGGCACAGTCCACCTCTAACATCAAATATTTTAAACTTCCATCCTTTGCATCTTTTTAAGAGACTGTATCTCACCATGTTGCCTTGTTGTTAGGTGCTGTCAGTTGGGTCCATCTCATAACAACCCTATGTACGATAGAACGAAACACTACCCCACACTATGTCATGCACGTCTTTTCTGGCACTATTTCTGACAGTGCTTCTCTGCTATTCAAAGGGTTTTTGATGGCACTTTTTGTTGTTTTTGTTGTTGTTGTTGTTGTTGTTTATTTGTTTGTTTTTTGTTTTCAGGAGTGGGCTGCCAACTCCTTCTCCGTAGTCTATCTTAGTCTGGAAGCTCAGCTGGTACCTGTCTACCACAGGGGGCCCTACTGGTATCTCAGGTAATAGTGGCATAGATTTCAGCATCATAGCAACACACAAGCCCCCATATACAGCAAATTGACAAACACATAGGGGATGTTGCCTTGGATGGCCCAAAACTCCTGGGCTTGAGCAGCCCTCCTGCCTCAGCCTTCCAAGTAGATGGGATATCAGGTGCATACCACCACAGCCAGCTTTCATTTTGCATTATTACATATATAGTCTCATTGTCCTCTGAAACTTCCTTCATATTTATCAAGTACTCTATAAGTCATATATATTGCCTTCAGAGATCTTATGTTCTAAAAGTTGCATGTTAGTGCTAGGAGATTCAGAAAAAGGGAAGAGTACTTTGGAGAAGAAAGAATTGAGACCCATTTTATTTAATTGTTTTTTTATTTATTTGCAGTACTTGGAGGTTGAGCCCAAGGTCTTACACATACTATGCAAATGCTCTATCCCTGGACTGTACCCCCCAGCTCATTTATTATTTTTTTTTTCTGAAACAAGGTCTCGCTAAATTACACATGCTGCCTCTGGCCTCGAACTTGTGATTCTCCTGGCTCCACCTCCTGAATCACTGGGATTATGGTATGTGCCACCAAGCCCGGCTGAATTGAGGTCCATTTTAAAGGGCACTTTCACCATCACTTTCACTTCCATAATTTCCTACACATACCTCTCTACATTGAACACTTTCCCCCTCCTTCTCTCTCCCTAGTTCATACTCATCCTCCAGATATTGCTTAAAGAAGTTGTCTAAGTCCATTTGGGCTGCTACAGCAGAATATCATAGACTGGGTGCTTCAAACAACAAACATTTATTTCTCACATATCTGTAAATTCAAAAATCCAAAATCAAGGTGCCACAAGATTTAGAGTCAGGTAAGAGCTGTTTTCCTGGTTCATATACAGCCAACTTCTCACTGTGTCCTCAAATGGCAGAAAGAGGGCCAGAAAACTCTCCATGGTCCCATTTATAAAGGCAATAATCCCATCCATGATGGCTCCATCTTTATGACTAAAGGTCCCACCTCCTAATTCCATCGCATTAGGGATTAGGATTTCTGCATGTGATTTATGGGGGGACACAAATATTCAGTCCTCTGAAGAACTCTTCCCTTCTGCTCCCATCCCCACCAACAGCATAAGTATCCTTGCCTGTTCTCCCATTGTATTCTATTTTTCCCTATCACTTAATTGTCATTTTTAATTGTCTGTCTTCCTTTACTTTAAACTCCATGAGATCAGAGCTCAGGTATTATATCTATGTTTTCTTTTCTCTCCTTTCCTTTCCTTTCCTTTCCCTCTCTTTCTTTCTTTCTTTCTTTCTTTCTTTCTTTCTTTCTTTCTTTCTTTCGAAGTACTAGGGGTTGAATCCAGGGCCTCGAACATACTTTACAAGCACTCTACTACTGAGCTGCACCCTCAGCCCATTTTTTACTTTTTGAGACAGAGTCTTGCTAAATTACACAGGCTGCCTCTGGCCTCCAACTTGTGATTCTCCTGCCTCCACCTCTAGAGTTGCTGGGATTACAGGCATGCGCCCCTGTAAGTTTATAAGAAAAATGGGTTAGTAGTTCAGATACTAATACTGTTTCCTTTCAAATAATGTAAAAAGTATGATATATGAAGGAAGGAGAATCACATCTCTACAGAAACATTTATGTTTTACATCTCTTTCCCTAAGTGATAGCTATTTATTGAGCTCATTTTGGGTGCAAGCACTGTGCTAAGTGCTTTACACAAACTTCTCATCCTTATGGGTTAACCAAGCGTAGAGAGGCTAGAGATGTGATCCATTTTTGGAGGACATCTGGTACCCTTATGAACACTAAAAATAAAAAGCACAACAGCACATATTTCCTCTTTTCTGTTCTTTGGCACTAGTGGGACTTCAACCCAAGGCCTTGTGCATACACATGCTCTACCACTGAGCTCATCTGGGCCCAACAATTTTTCCAGATGAGGAGTTTCAAAGGACTCAATTATGAAAGGAAAGATCTGGGTTGCACTTTAGGGAAAACTTCCTGTGGTTGTTCTCTTCTGCTCTGAAAATGACAGTGTCTTAGTAGCAGGTGGAGTGATTCATTCTTCTGCACATCTCAGAGGAGACTTTATAATTTGTGGGGGATCAAGTATTACACATTCTGGACTAGCATAACAAGAAGCAACTTCTTCCCCCACTGCAATTTCAAAGACTGGAAATAATACCCCATTTATCAGGCTCTGAGAAACCACATTATTCATAAAATGGATCATGATTCACATGAACAGAACAAAATTGAAGTATCAAAAATAGATTCTGTAGATCAATCTGTAGCAAAAATATCTTTTTACTTAGATATGAATTGGCTATAATTCCCGGAAGGCCCATTCCATTTAAGATCTACCACCTTCTCCACCACTTTGGCTGAATAACCTTTATTCTTCTCTTATAGTATATCATTATAGGCCAATGTACTTGGAAAACTGGTTGTTTGTTTGTTTTTGTTTTTCTCACAGCTTTTTTACTGTTAAGAATGAACCCAGGGCCTTGTGCATACTAAGCATGAAAAACAGGTTTTAACATGAGGTGTGCCCCTTTTTTCTTGTGGTCCTTTTGAAATGAGACTTAAATCGTTGTTGTTGTTAGGTGCCGTCAAGTCGGTATCCGACTCATAGCGACCCTCATAGGGTTTTCAATGGCTGAACTTAAATCACACTTTGTGTTAATTGTGCTCATTCAGTTGATCACCATGAGTTATTGCGCGTTTTCCATTTTCATGCTTTGTATATTGACCCACTATTATTTTTAATAGCAATGATTATAACAACCTGCAGAGTGGGTATAAAGGGCATCACATTTGATGGAATTTCAATTCCTGCCATAGCTAATTTTTTGCTGCAAATAAGAGCAGTATGATTTTGGCCCTTTTAACTGGACAGTTTTTCTTCTTTTATTGATTTCCTGCCTCTCAAAAAACAATAAATCCCTTTCAGGGAGTAGAAAACAGGAAAGCAGTTCTAGTTTGATAACTACTATTATATTACACACACATACATGATCTTAAGTGTTCTATGTTCCAGGAAATATGTAAGGGTTTTAAGGATCTAAAGATGAGCGTGTCATCTGCTTTTATCTGTAAAAAAAACAAATACAAAGACATTTATATTATGAAGATATTATTAAATATAAAGACATTTATAAGCCAGGCATGACGGTGCACACCTGTAATCCCAGCAAGTGAGGATGCAGAGGCAGGAGGCTCACAAGTTAGAGACCACAGGCAGCCTGCATAATTTACCAAGACCCTATCTCAAGATAGAAACTTTTTGAAAGGAGGCTGGTGTTGTAGCTCAATGGTAGAGCACTTGCAAAGTATGCTTGAGGCTGTGGGGTCAGCCCTTGAGTATGGGAAAAACAAAAAGAGAGAGATTTATTAGTTTACTAAAAAGAAAGAGAAAAGCGAGTGCAAGGGTTGGAACAGTGGCTCAATGGTGACTTTTACCTTCTTGTTTAACATCATCAATGAGTTGGTTGTTTTTCTTCAGAATTAGATATTCATGTTCACAAGAGGTGTATTATCTCTAGATGTCATGTCCTTACACAGTCACATCTAAAGGCAGAAAAATGGCAGTTTTTCCTCAACTATCCTTTTCATCGAGGAAGAAAATTTACCTCAGCAACTTCAAGTGCATTTCCTTCATCTCCCGCTGGCTTAGATTGAGTCATGTGCTTGCACCTTAGCTGCAGAGAAGCTAGAAAAATATGTGTGTGTATAAGTGTATGTGTGTATGTGCACTGTGTATTGTTAGGTAGATAACTAGTAGTGTCTAGTGCTAAGAATAAGATGAAATTGCTGGATGTGCGGGTGCCTGCCTATGATCCCCGCACTTAGGAGGCTGAGGAGGATCATGAGGTCAAGGCCAGCGTGGGCTACATAGAGAGGCCTTGTCTCAAAACAACAACAACAACAACAACAACTAGAAATGAAGTTGCAGTCCTCCTTCAAGAATCTTTGTATCTTTCAGGGCAGAAGACAAGCTAGATTTTACCACAATTTCTGTGTAATAGATTCCTGGATACACTTATTGGCTTCCAATTAGAGATCCCAGTTAAAGCAATTAGAGAAAACTGCTCTAGGTATTTTGAATTTGCAGCTATGAAGCCAAGCCTGTTCTCTCCCATTGTTCCCAGTTTTTAGTTATGAGATCTGCCCTGGACACCTTTTTCATGATTAATGCTTAGGAATTAAGTATCAATTTACATAAAACATTTTGGTGATGTTCTCTTTATCCAAAATGCTCTTACCTTTCCTTCTCCAAAAGCCCAAATCCCATTCAGCCTTTGAAAATAGTGAAAAAATAATTCTTCTCATTTATTTCATTTATTAAGCAAATATCTGCTGCACGTAGCAAGCACTCTTCAAGAGCTGAGGACACAAGCCAGGTGTGGTGGTACATGCCTATAATCCCAGCAACTCAGAAGGTGAAGACAGGAGGAACACACTTTGGAGGCCAGAGGCAGCCTGTGCCTTAGTGAGACTCTGTCTCAAAAAAAAAGTAAAAAATGGGATGAGAGTACATCTCAATGGTAGAGTGCTTGGAAAGCACGTGTGAGGCCCTGGCTTCAACCTCTAGTACTGCAAAAAAGAAAAGAAAAAAGAAAAGAAAAGAAAGAAGGAAGGAAGGAGGGAAGGAAGGGAAGAAAGAAAGAGAAAGGAAGGAAGGAAGAAATCACATTGCAAAATGATTTATGAGTTGCAAAGGTGCCCAGGGTTCCTATAAGTACTATGTTCTCAAGTTTTGTTTAGGGATCATTCATACATGTGTCCCTAATTAAAAAAAAAAAAAAAACACTGAATTTTATGAGGGCATTTCTATTACTGTATGCCAGTGAAAAAAAATTGCAAGTTGATCTTTGTCTCTTGGCTTCAGACAGGGAGCCCTTCAGGTAATTTAGCCAAGAAAGATTTAGATTTCTAAATCCTACTCTCCCAAGCCCGGAATGAAAGGGCCATTCTATAAACTTTGTGTCCTTACATAAGCCAGAATCCTGTTTGTTTCATTCTTAAAGATGGTAACTTGGACTGGTAAAAGGATTTGCCTATGCCTGAAGCCTTAGGTTCAATCCCCAGCACTGGGGGAAAAAAAAAAGACGGCAATTCTGTTTGTTTGCTTGTTGTTGTTGTTCGGTATCATCAAGTCGGGGCCGACTCATGACGACCCTATGTACAACAGCACAAAACACTACCCAACACTGTGGCATTTCTCTACTATTCATAGGGTTTTCAATGACTGATTATTTCGGGAGTGGGCCTTCTCCCATGTTTGAGGGGCTAGGGATTGAACCCAGGGCCTCAGAGAACACAGAGCAGCTCTCTATGAACCGAGCTAAACTCCAGCTTTGTTTGCTTAATTATGGCCAAAAATTAGTTCTCTACTGTCTCAGTAATTTGAAACACACACACACACACACACACACACAGACACACACTCGCACCTTTTTCTGTTTATTGTGAGAGCAAAATTGGTCTGAAGATTTTACTCTGTTATAGTATTTTATTATTGAAAATAAACCTCCACTCAATTATTTTCTAAAAATTGCTTTTTAGCATTGGTTATGAAGAGAAATCTGGGCCTTAGTCCTAGCTGTCAGTGATCAACTTCCAGTTACCTTAAGACCGCAGGCCTTGCTCCTACAGGCTTCAGTTTCTACACCTGTAAAATGAGATGGGCTGCATGACCTTGGTTTTGGCAATGGTTTACTAAATGTGACACCAAAAGCACAGGCAGCTAAAGAATAAATAGATAAATCAGACTTCATTAAAATTAATTTTTTTGTGCATCAAAGGATACTATCAAGAGTGATACTATCAAGAGGCCAGGTGTGGTGGCACATGCCTGTAATCCCAGCACTCGGGAGGCTGAGACAGGAGGATCATGAGTTTGAGTTCAGGCTGAGCTACATAGTGAGGCTGAGGGGAAAAAAAAAAAGGAGTGAAAAGACAACCAGTATAATGGGAGAAATTATCTGCTAACCATATATCTGATAAGGGATTGATGTCTGGAATATATATAAAACTCAACAACCGAGAGGCACACCATCCATTTAAAAAATGGGCAAAGGCCTGAATAGATATTACTCCAGAAAAAATATACAAGTGACTGGTAAGCACATGAAAATATTCTCAATATCATTATTTATTGTTGTTGTTATTCATTAGGGAAATGCAAACCAAAATGATGATATCATTTCAGACTATTAGGATGGCTTAAAAAAAAAAAAAAAAAAAAAAGCGGAGAGTAATGATGCATCTCTATAATCCCAGCACTTGAGAGGCAGATGCATGAGGTTAGCTGCAAGTTTGAGGCAAACCTGGTCTACATATAAAATTCCAGGCACAGTACCTGGCAACAGAGGGGAAACTTTGGTCTCTCTAAAACATGGATGAACCATGAAAACATTATGCTAAGAGAAACAAACACATGGAGGACAAATATTGCATGACTTCTCTTATAAGAAATCTCTACAATAGGTAAATTAATAGAGGCATAAAGTTGACTGAAGATTACCAGGGGCTTGGCCAGGCACAGTGGCTCACGCCTGTAATCCCAGCGAGTAGGGCGGTAAAAGCACGAGGATTGCGGGTTCCAGGCCCAAAGCAGCCTGCGCTAATTTAGGGAGACCCTGATTCAAAATAAAAAGCAAAAAATGAGCTGAAGGTGTAGCTAAGCTTGCAAAGCAAGCATAAGGCCCTGGGTTCAATCCCCTACTACTGCAAAAATAAAGTTACTGTTTAATGGACATCTTTTGTTATTCCATAATGGAAAATTTTTGAAAATACTTAATAGTCACGGTTGCATGACATTGTGAATATAATTCATGCCAGTGAATTGTGTGGTTAAAATGGAAAATTGTATGTATACAACTTACCACAATTAAAGAAAAGAGCTAAGCCTAGGAACCAGTGATCTCTAAGGAATGTAGATATATGCCCCAGAACAGTCTACATTTACGAAGGTTATGTCAATTGTAGACTTTCAAAGAAGTCCTGGTTTGAACAATAAATGATTTGGTGACCCTATCTCTAAGGAGCTCTGTCTGTTTTGAATGGTTATGATATCCTAACCGCGGGCGTTAGGACCTTGAAAATGTTTTGCGATGACATCATCTTAAGGAAAGTAAAGCCCACCAGCCTCGGGGGAATGGGAGGTAGTGAGGAAAACTAGCGCATATCACACAAACGCCCAGCTCCCAAGTGAAGATCGTATTTGTGGCACACTACCTCTTTCTTTCGCGCCCCGTGAGCCGTAACTAAAGAGAATTATGGGCAGAGCTGGTAGGCAAGAGCAGCTGCAGTGACAGAGAATTGCCCCACCCTCTTGTATCTGGCCACACTCAGCATGGCTGTCCCGGTCACGCGGAGGAGGAGCGGTTCTCCCCTAGAAGGCCCCAGAAGGGGCGTGCCCTGGGAAATAAAACAAGCTACAGCGGGCCAATGGGGAGAGGCAAGGGGCGTGGCTATTTTGGTTGGCTGTCCGAGGGCGGTGGGGTTGGGTTGTCCAGGCAGGCCTTCCCGGGACTGTGGCTGCCACGTTATCCTCAGCTTTTGTGGTTGGATTTTGCCCTGTGTTGTGCCACCGTCAGCGCTTCCGGTTGAACTCTGGCTGAGCTGATCAGTCTCCACTCTGTCCAGTGCCTGTTCTTCCCATTCAAAGCCCTAGTCAAAGACTTATTGGCTGCTCTTTTTTCTTTGAGATGACTCATCTCTATACCTCCTCTCCCAGATAAATTGGCGGTGCCAGGTGTAGCTTGACACGTTTGAACTGAAAATATTTCTTTCTGATTATAAACATACGTAATATTTGAGAAAAACGGGAAATTATGAAAACGTAATGCAAATAAAAATGATTTATTATCCCATCAACCAGAAACAATCACGATTAACCTGTGATCTTTTTTCTTGTGTATCTTAACACAATGGAACGAGTGTATAAGTAATATATTGTTGATTGCATACTATTTTTGTGATTTGAATTGAATTCATAGGAGGAAGTATTCCATGGGTAATGTGTCATTTTTACATTCCTAATTAAGCATTTAAACACTGATCTGAGTGGATATCCAACTGGAGATGGGGCAGGTAGAAGAGTCAGCTGGAAACTGGCTAGTCCACAACTTCCACCCCTCTGTAAAGTTGTTCCACAAGAATAACAATATTTTAGAACCTTTAGGTCTTAGAGTTCTAGAGAGGTACAATCTTGGGAAACTTAGAATCATAATGTCTTAGGATGGTAAGGACATCTGAAGAAAGGAGGAAACTTTCACCAAAGTGGGAGGTTGGAGTATCTCACAACCAGACCTTCTCAAAAATTGTCTTTTATATTCAGAATGTTACATCTTACTAGCTGTACAGTCTCTCTCCTTAGGGTTGTGTGAGAGGGAGAGAGGGTGGGAAGGAGGGAAGGAAGGAAGGAAAGAAGGGCAGAAGGGAGGGAGGGAGGGAGGGGAAGTTAGGATTTCCAGCCCCAACCTTCCCAGCTAGATTTCCTAGGTACATAAATGTGGTTTGTTGTGGGCTATGGTTTCTAATTAGGCACATAATCAGGTTAGGGAAGAGGGAGTTTTTTTGTTTTGTTTTGCTTTGCTTTTTTTTTTTTTTTTTTTTCCTTCTGTGCTGGGTCTAGAATCCAGGGTCTCAAGCATTCATGCATGCTAGTGCTAGGCAAGTTCTCTACCCTGAGCTACATCTCCAGGCCCAACCCCCTTTTTTCCCTTTCATTATTTTTGAGACAGAGTTTCTCTGTGTTGCCCAAGCTGGCCTCAAACTCCTGGGCTTAGGGAATCCTCCTGCCTCATCATCCACACAGCAGAAACTACAGGGTGTGTACTACAATGACCAGCTAACAGGGGATTTTCTATGCATCTATTTGCTTATTTTTGGGAGAAGGACCTGGCAACCCGCTCCCAAAAATCAATCTGCCATTGAAAACCCTATGAATAGCAGAGAAGCACTGACAAAGTGTTTCTCGCCTGTTGTACATAGGGTTGCTATGAATCGGATACCAACTCGATGACACCTAACAACAACAACATTTGTTTATTTATTTGACTGGAGAGAAATAATTTTTAATTACTTTTGGTCCCTCTTCCATGTGGCCCCAGGGTAGAAGAAATGATTGCCCAAGGGCTTTGTAATAATTATAAAGTAGTCTGAATATGGGTGTCCAATTAAGAATTACCAAATGAGATCATGTTGAGTGGTAGTGATTGCATGGGTCTACTTTCTAACTGTGTGATGTTCCAAGAAGTCAGTTCAATTCTTTGAGGTTGAATTTGTTCATCTTGTGATGAGAATAAGAGTCTTTGTTGTTATTTGTCATGCAGTTGTGTCTGACTCATAGCCACCCTCATAGGGTTTTCAATGGCTGATTGTTTGGGGATTGTTTCCGGGAGTGGCCTGCCATGTCCTTCTCCTGTTTTGGGGGGTGCTAGGGATTGAACCCAAGTCCTCAGACTGCAGAGCAGCACTCTACCAACTAAGCTAAACTCCAGCCCCATATTTACTTGCTTTGTAAGACTGTGGTGAAGAACAATTGAGAAAATGTCTGTGAAGGTGTTCTAGAAAAAGAAGACACTGTATTTTTTTTATTAGTAAATAGCATAAATTTTTAAAAATAAAGTTTGAAATTTTTGAGATATTGTTATTCAGAAAATTATAAGAGGAGATATGTCAAAAGTCAAGTAGCACATTAACATTTCAGTGCTGTGAGTGAACCCAGCGCCTTGTGCATGCTAAGCTCTCAACCACATAACAATAAAAATTAAAGTGAAAAAACACAACTTTTAAACTATGAGGTTTGTAAAGAATTTTCAGGGTTTTTTTTATTATTATTATTTTTTTATGGTACTGGGTGTTGAACTCAGAGCCTCACACATACTTTGCAAGTGCTGTGCTACTGACCTGCACCCAGACCATTTTTATTTTTTATTTTGAGATATAGTCTTGCTAAAATGCACAGGCTGCCTCTGGCCTCGAACCTGCAATCCTCCTAACTCAGCCTTGCAAGTTGCTGTGATTACATGCATGTGCCACTGTGCCTGGCTGAATTTTCAGTTTCTTTAAGGTAAAAATTTTTACTTAACAAAATTGGATAGTTTTCAAATAGGTTGATGTACAGTGCTTACAAAAGTGTGGAAAGCAGAAAATAAAAAGAAATAAAAGGATAGCAATAGGACAAAATATATCAAAAGCCTCAAAATGAATCCATCTAGAACTAATTCTCATTCTTATGGTTACTATCCTAAAAAACTTCTAATATGAAATTGTAGTACAATCACTAATATTAAAAGAAACAATGACACATCTTTGTAATAAAATATTCTACAGCTACAAAATGATATTTCCAATGAGTTTTTAACAAATGAGAGAATGGTGGTGGTTAGGTGCCGTCGAGTCAGTATCCGACTCATAGCGACCTTCATAGGGTTTTCAATGGCTGAATGTTTTCGGGATTGCCTTGGGAGTGGATTGCCAGGTCCTTCTCCCATTTTTACGGTGCTGGGAATTGAACTCGGGACTTCAGAGACTGCAGCACATCGCTCTACCAACTGAGCTAAATCCCAGCCAGGAATGAGAGAATAGTTTACATCAAAAAAATGCTAGGCAGAAAACTTCCCCTAAAATTGTACGGAGCCTACATTGAAAATGTTCTTAAAAGACATGGAGAAAGGATATCTATTATGAAATGTTAACAAACTAGCTGTCTTTGGACTGTGTAGATTTTTTTTCTTGTTTTTAATTTTCTGTATTTTCTAAATGCTTTACAGTTAAGGATGCACTCTCTTTTAGCTCTTAAGAGCTTATCTCTATTTTGACTATCAAATGGTGGAGCAAAAGGTTTAGTTCAATAAACCTACTGTTCACCCACAAAGATTTTCTGGTCCCTATGATGTGAACATGCTACAAAACTGTTGGGAGAAACATGGAATCAAATCAGATATGGATCCTAAAATCAAGGAGCTGGTCTAGAGATTTGACAAAACACATCTTCAAATATAAAACAAACTATAAAATCTTAAAGAGAGGGACAAGAAAGTGTGTTGAACAGAGAGTTGTCGGTGTGATAGGAATAATGAGGATAAGAATAGAAGCAGTTGGAATGGTAAGTTCGAGATAGATTATGAGAGCTATGAATGCCAAGGTAAGGAGTATGTCAAACTGGAGGGCTGAGAGTAGCTGTTGAAGCGTGGATTTTGGGGGGGCGGGGAGTACTTGGAGGTTGAACCCAGGCCCTCACACATACTTTGTAAGTGCTCTACCACTGGGCTGCCCTCCCAGCCCATTTTATAATTTTTTATTTTGAGTCAGGGTCTTGCTGAGTTATACAAGTTGCCTCTAGTTTAGAACTCTATCTGCCAAGCGGCTGGGATTACAGGCATGCACCATGGAGCCCGGCTTGAGGAGTTTGTTTTGCTTCTTATTCATTTTTATTTTTATTTTTGCAATGTTGGGTATCCAGCCCAGGGGCTCACACATGTTAGACAAGTGATCAACCACTGAGCGACATCTCCAGCCCTGTATTGCTTTCTAAACCATCATCTCCACAATAGGTGCTTTGGAAAGACTGTTTTTGGAAGTAAACTGGCATGGGAATGAAACTGAAGGCTGGTGGATTAATTAGAAGGTCATCACAATAGTTCAGATGAGAGATGATGAAAGTGGACCTTGGGTAGTAGACATGAAGGTAAGGCAGAGGGGGCAACATCTCAGATGAAGAGATGTTGTTATTGTTGTTAGGTGCCGATAAATTGGGTCCTATTCATAGTGACCGTCATAGGATTTTCAATAGCTGATTGTTTTGAGATTGCTTCAGGAGTGGATTGCCATGTCCTCCCATTTTTTGTGGTGTTGGGGATCGAACCTAGGGCCTCAAAGAGGGCAGTGCAGCACTCTGCCAACTGAGCTAAACCCCAACCCCAAGATGAAGAGATAAGAGTGGATAGTTGGAGCTGAGGTCAGAAGCTCCTATTCCAATTGGTCCAAGGGTTATGATCTAAAGAATTTATTTCAAAACTACCTCCACTTAGTAATTTTTAAAAATTTGCACTTGTGTCTCCTAATGCTGTGGTGGCAGACAGACAACATACACTAGAGGCTACAAGTGGTTTGCTAGAGTGGAATTACAATTTTCCCGTTTCTGTGTCCAAGTACACATGTGACATGTGGGTTGTGGGCAGCAGCAATATGAGAAATTCTTCCTCATCCATAAGAAAAGAGGTTTATTTTTATTTTATTTTATTTTTTTTGTTGTTGTTTCATTACTGAGGATTTGAACTCAAAGCTTCACATGCAAATGCTGTAACCACTGAGCAGTCCCAACCCACTTTTTAATTTTTGAGACGGAGTCTCGCTAAATTATGCAGGCTGCCTTTGGTCTTGAACGTGAGATCCTCCTGCCTCCACCTCCTGAGTCCACTGGGATTACAGGTATGAGCCACCTCACCTGGCAGAAAACTTTTCTTATGTTGAATAATGCATAAGCTACAGCAGGCGGTTGAATACAAGTCAACCTGAAAGGAGTGGGAGGGAAGTGGATAAAGATTACCTCTCAGGTGTCCAGGCATCCTATTGTCCCTATAGCGGAGGAGTTCTGTGCAGCAGGGACTCTCCCAGTATCGCCATGCTGCAGGCTGAACTAGATCAACCAGAACACAGGTTTGGGGCTTCTAGAAAAATGCTTGTCTGAATTGCATACCTCACTGCCTGATGAGTGGTTTTCTGTACCCTCCCTCTCTCTTCTTATGGGATTCTATGACCTCATTATCCACTCAAGCTTCTCTCTTGCAGCCTCTTTCATCATTCTTTAGGCCTCTCCCCAGGGTTAGATAATCAACACTCACCCAGCCCAGCCCTGCACAAGCAGAAAACTGCTGGTGAAGTAAAGGCTAGGGAGTCAGCACCATTTCTTTTTGGCTTTTCTTAGGTAGCCAGCCAATTTCCACCTCTGGGATTTTATTTATATATTTTCCTTTTAAGTATGATTTTCTTTGAACCACAGCTGCACCAAAAAATAGAAGTAGAAAAGCCCTACTGAAGCTAAAATAGTTTTTATCTGAGGTCGCTTCATTTATGTATTTTCACTTAAGCCATAAATTAAGTGCATAAAGCATTTTGGCACTATTGGGAAACTTTTTATTAGAGGTGACCATAGAATTATTACTTTAAGGGAGATTTAACTTGAGATCAAATAAAGTGCTCTAAAGGGCCTCCCTTTGTTCTCTTGTTCCCTAAGGTTTTCTCTGATGTAGTTGTGCTGAGGACCGAAGCAGCATGTTTTAAAAAAGATTTCTACAAAAAAAAAAAAAAAAAAAAAAAAAAAAAAAAAAAAAAAAAAAAAAAAAAAAAAAAAAAAAAGGCAAAAAGAAAAGAAAAAAGAAAAAAGCTGGATCTTGTGGTGCATGCCTGTAATCCCAGCACTAGGGAGGCTGAGGTGGGAATGACATGAGTTCAAGGCCAGCCTGGGCTACATAGGGAGACCCTGTTTCAAAAAAAAAAAAAAAAGCTTTCAAAAGAAGGCTAGATGATATAAATAAATCCAGAAAGGCCAAGTACCTCTCCTTTTGTTATTTTTATTTTTAGGATTGAACCCAGGGCCTTTCCCATCCTAGATGAGCACTCTGACCTACACCCCAGCCTCCTCCACATTGTGTGTGTGTGTGTGTGTGTGTGTGTGTGTGTGTGTGTGTGTGTGATTAAAGATCCTGGAAAAATCTAAAATCCATACTTATATCTAGGGGCTTCCTATTCACATATTTATTATTTCATTCAACAATAGCTGGAGCATTATTTTGTTCTGTGATCTGTGATCTGTGCTGAGAGGAAAAATGAAGACTATTCCTCTAAAAGAGCTCACAATCTAGTAGAGAATATATACAAATGAACAAATAGTTACAGTACACTGTGTTGGGGGCATGAGAAATGGGCTGTAGAAGGACAGATAAGGGACCACATCATTCCTGGGAAGTGGTCAGAAGCAGCTGCACAGGAAAGGTGACATTTGACTTGTGTTTTGAAAGAGGAGTACAATATTGGGAGAGGAGAATATAAGCCATGTGTAATGATGTGCATGTATGGAAATGTTATAGTGAAACCCATTGATCTGTGCACTAGCTAAAAATTATTAATAAAAAAGAAAAAGGAGTAGGAATTTTCCATGTGCATGAATAAGTAAATGTCATATTGGCAGAGGGAATTAACTGAAGGTGCAAAAGCACGGAAATGTGACAAAGCATATTATGATTGGAGAGTTATAGAATTTTATTTTGGCTAAGGAATAATATTGGTATTGAAAACGGTTGGAAACAAAGCTAGATAGGTAGACAAGTACCTGGAAAATGGCATGTGTGGAGTTGTCTTTGTTTCCCCCCAGTAAGTTTTAGTTTTTAGAGGTTGAACACAAAATAAATCAGTGCTAGAGAATGATGAATATGACAGAATTTGTGGTCACATTTATACAAAAATGACTTTCTGGAATTTGGCATGCATATTTAGGTGTTTGGATTTTACCCTATAAACAACTATAAGCACTAGATATTTGCATTTCAGTTAAAATTAATAAAAATTAAATTAAAATCCAGACCCTAAGTCACATTAATCATATTTCAAGTGCTCAGTAGCTGCATGTGGCAGGTAATTACCTCTTGGACAGAGCAAATATAGGTCATGTGCTTATCTAAAGAATGTTCCATTGGACTGCACAGGTTTAAGCAGCGTGTGTAGGAGCATTAAATGACCATTGGTAGATAAGGGACACAATAATGTTCATGTGTAGAAATCACTCTGATGGCAGCATGAAGAATGGTGTGGAAAAGATGAAAAAAGGGATTTGTCTAATCATTTTTAAAGAAAAATAATGATAAATTATTATTTGAGGACTTAATATCATAACTGTCTTTCTTTCAATATTTCCTCATCACGAAGGGAAAACCTATCTAGAATTCAGGCCTAAAAGATTGACTTAGCCTTTTACAGATGGCAACTGATGTTCTAGGCCTTTCTTTCTATCTCTTCCACTATGGAGATGAGGAGGGATTTGGTGAGTCTATTTTGTACTCTAAGCTGAGAACTTAAGGAGTTTCCTGGCAAAAAAGAGAGAACAGCAGCGGGTCATATGCCTGGGAGAATGTGAACCTGTCTTATCTACTATCTACTACTATCTAGGTTTTGTTAAAGTTTTATTTATTTATTATTTATTTATTTACAGTACTTGAGGATTGAACTCAGGGCCTCACACACACTTTGCAAGCACTCTACCACTGAGCTGCATCCCTGAGCTCATTTTTTACTCTTTATTTTGAGACAGGGTCTCACTAAGTTACCCAGGCTGCCTCTGGCTTCAAATTCATGATCTTCTTGCCTCTGCCTCCCAAATTGCTGGGATTACAGCCATGCTCCACTGCACCTGGCTTTCTACTACCTAGTGATGCTGAGAACCCATCTCAGATTATAACTCAGAATGTCCTTTACAGCTCACCATGTATTCGGTCATCAGAGCCTGCCCTTTCCTGCTTTTCGTCTCTATCTTCATCAGTGCCTTAACTTAGGCCTCCTCCTTCTTATATAAATTACGATTTAGTCTTTCAGGTGGACTGCCTGGCTCCATTCTGTCTTCCAGTATTCCATTCTTTACTGGTAGTTCTGATTGATCAAAGCCTCCCTAACCCTTTGGCCTGGCATTTAACAATTTGACTATATTTTGCCTCTCTGTTTTTTCTCACCAGTTTTCTCTCTATGACTACATTATAGCCAAACTTGAAGACCCTCCAAACATTCACTACTCTCTTTTTCAAAACCACATAATGGGTAAATGACAGAGGCAAGATTGGATCTGAACCCATACTGTATGCACGTTCTCCTATTCTTATGTGTCTGCTATGCTCCCTGTGAAGATGCACACAAGAAATGTACTATAGAGATGGGTTATAGGTAGAAGAAAAAGAAGAAAGAATAGGAAGCATTAATCAGTTCATCAGATGCATATTACCATGGGCCAGGCCCAGGACTAAATGCTGGAGATGCAAAGATGAAAAATATATTTTCTTGTCTTTGGGAGCTCATAGTCTATAGTAGGGCCCAAGGACAAAGATCTTGATTAACTCATTCCAGCATCTCACACAGGATGCGGAAATCTGATTTCTAATCTGGATTTCAGAGCTGATTGACTCATATGAACCTTTGTGACATTCAATTGCCTCATAGTAAGTGAGAATAACTACCTTTTATTGAATCACCACTATGTGCAATGTGTTATGCTTAGTGCATCACTATATTATTCTGAGTTCCCCAGAGAAACAAGACCAAACAGGGTGTGTGTGTGTGTGTGTGTGTGTGTGTGTGTGTGTGTGCGTTTTGTTGTTGTTGTTGTAGTTAGGTGCTATCAAGTTGTTGTCCAACTCATAGCAACTCTACATACAACAGGCAAAACACTATTGTCAGTGCTTCTCTGCTATTCACAGGGTTTTCAATGGTGGATTGATTTTTGGGAGTGGGTTGCTATGTCCTTCTCCCAAGCTTACAATATCTGGTGTTCCCTGGTGGTCTCCCAATCTAAGTACTAACCAGGCCCGACCCTGCTTAGCTTCTGAGATCTGACAGGATCAGATGCCACAGTGCTACAGCTACAGGTTATGAGTGTGTGTATAGAGAGTCTGATTTTATTATAAGGAATTGGCTCATGTGATTATGTTGTTGTTCTTAGGTGCCGTCGAGTCGGTATCCAACTCATAGCGACCCTCTGTACAACAAGGGAAACACTATAGTCAGTGCTTCTCTGCGTTTGTAGGGTTTTCAATGGCAGATTGATTTTTGGGAGTGGGTTGCTGGGTCCTTCTCCCAATGTGATTATAGAGGTTGAGAAGTCCCAAGATCTTTAGGATGAATTGGCAAACTGGAGACTCAGGAGAAGGTGGAGTCCCAACCTGAGTCTGAAGGCCTGACAGCTACCAGAATTGATAATGTTGCTCCAGTTTGAAGACTGGCAGTTTCCAAATCTAGGAAGAGCTAATGTTTCAGTTTAAATTGGATAGCAGGAAATAACATATTTTATGTCAAAGGAAGTAAAATAGAAAGAATTCTCTCTTATTTGGGGGAGAGTCAGAATTTTTGTTCCATTTAGTCTCTCCACTGATTGGACAAGGCCCACTCACACTGGGGAGGGTAATCTGCTTTACTTAGTCTACCAATTTAAATGTTAATTTCATCCCAAAACACAATCACAGAAATACCCAGAATAATGTTTCACCATTGCTCAGTAAAGTTGACACATAACATTAACCATCACAGCCTCTTGGTAGTTCTGCCCTAGGAGACCAAGAGTTACCTCTGAAGAGAAATAGATTTACATACATACTTCTTGGTAGGTCCTTGGAATTTCATCCTAGAAAGCACCTATAAAACATTAGGATAGGGATTTCGGCAGGGATTCTGATGACAAACCAAACTATCATTGAAACTCCATTCAACTTTATCAGTTTTTAAACCCTTTCTTTGCCAAGAACAATAACAGCAAAAAAAAAAATTGCTTATTTGTTATTTTACTTGATGCTGATTTTGTGTTCATGTGCTCCTCTTGTACACAGTTTATGTGCATATCGCTGTACACTGAATTTTTCATTGCTTTATAATTGCTATTTAGTGGGCCTCCCCACAGATCTCTATGTGCCACTTAAGGGAACATGTCTCTGTGTTTCCAGGATTCTATCAAAGCACTAAGAAAATGGCTGATTTTCTGTTTGGAAAGTAAGTAGACGAATACATGCAGTGCCATCATCTTGTGTGAGAGAGGGTATGTCAGAAAGAAAACACTTTGAAACTCAGCTCTGTCTCAACTGATTAATTCAATTCCCTTAACCCTTATTATTCAATACCCTTATCTGTAAAATAGGGTAATATTTCCCTACCAGGCTTATTGTGAGGAATAAAGTGAGGAACTGAGCGTAAAGTATTGCAATAATTACCATCCAATAAAAGGTAGTTATTCTCAATTATTATAAGGCAATTAATGTCAGCATGGCTCACATAGGATCAATCAGGTCTGAAGTCAAGGTTAGAAGTCAGATTTCCATGTCCTGTGGTAGACGCTGGAAACAGGCAGGATCTGAGTCTTTGAGGGACTAAATGTGGAAGAAACAAATAATTATATATGTATATATGTATTTATGTATAGCTTAATAGGTGAAATACCAGAAATGTGTGCAAAGTACGGAGGTAACACAGAGATGGCAATTAATTCTTCCCAGAGAAATAGCAGTGAAGGTGACACCTGAACTGCAGCAGTGAGAGCGGAATCTGGGGGAATTGCTAGACGTTGAGTCTTAAAAGCTCACGGAACCAAGGTGCTCCGGGAATTGAGTGAATCTCGGCCGGATTTGTTGCAGGACCTGACCAAGGGAGTTCCCTCAGCGTTTTCAGAAGCCAGGGGATCCAGGCTGCTGGGGCGGATCTTCGGTTTGCACAGAGATTGCAGCAGCAAAAGATGAGTGGAACCCTGGGAAAGGTAATGCAAATTCCACGCACGCAGAGGGCGAGGGAGGCGGTGGGGAAAGGAGACGGGAGATGGCGGCGCGCGGACATCCGGGCCTGAGACACTGGGGAGAATAGGCACCTCCCAGCGGCCCTTGCGGCGCCTCGCTGCGAAAGGCTCTGTGCTACCTCCTCCGCCCCTGGCTTGCTAGTTTGTGCTGAGCCGCGCCACGCCCCCTCCACTTGTCACCCAGGCCACCCAGTGCCTGGGAAGGGTAAAGCTCCACTGTTGAAATCACGATTCCAAAATGTGGTCCCCATAAATTGTCTGACCTTGGGCAGGTCATTTTATTTTTTGCATATAATCAACTTCCAGAATTTTTTCTGCCGAAAAAATAAATGGACTTGCTAAACTGGCTGGCATATGAAGCTACCTAGTGTTTAGGGGAGGGTAATGATAAACTGCACTTATACTTCCAAACCTTATTTAAATGACTATCATAGAACCGCCTGCAGCTGTAGCCCTGTGGCATCCGATCCCGTCAGATCTCAGAAGCTAAGCAGGGTCGGGCCTGGTTAGTACCTGGATGGGAGACCGCATGGGAACACCAGAAGCTGTAGGCTGGGAGAAGGACCTGGCAACCCCCTCCCAAAAATCAATCTGCCATTGAAAACCCTATGAACAGCAGAAAAGCACTGACAATAGCGTTTCCCCTGTTGTACAGAGGGTCGCTATGAGTCGGATACCGACTGGACGGCACCTAACAACAACAACAACAACAACAACAATCATAGAACCAGATGAACCACCATTCTTCAATCCATTCCTTGGTCTTCCACTGTTCCCTTTACTATATTTAACAGATTGCAGTTGGGCTCTTTTAGTTATATCATGCTGCTTAGATGGGTGTCTCTTTTTAGCAGTTCATATTAAAATTTTATTTTAGACATTAATTCTAGAGACTGTATCTCCATAATGCATAAGTCAGTATGGTCATTGCTGCTCCTGGATGTGCCTGTAGTTAGTTACCTTGGAACTGCCATTGAATGTTTCTAGATTTGAGTTTCTCTAAGGGCCCATGCCTTATTTCATCCTTATGAAATGACTCATTGTCTTGTGGTAGCCAATTTGTGAGAATTTGGCCAGATCTGGTACAGAGATAATAGAAAATAAATTGGTTTCAGCATTCAGTTGTTAAAATGGTCACATTGGTGACTACTCTCTTACCCTGTTTGCCTTGGTTCTAAGGAATGCTGAAAGGGAGAGATCATTCTTCAAAGAATATGATTTCCAGCTAATCCATGCTCCAGAAGCCCCATGGGAATCTGGCATTAAGTCCATCATCTAACAATATAAGGACCCTTGAAGACTGATTGCTCCCTTCCAGACTCCTTTGTTACTTATGATACTGTTCCATTCTGTCCTCTTGCTTTGGCCAACTAGTCTCTTCATTATTTTTCAAATGCTGATTTATTATTATTATTTTTTTTGAACAGAGTCTCACTGTATAACCCAGTCTGGCCTGAAACTTGCTATGTAGACCAGGCTGGCTTTGAACTTGTGTCCTGCCTCAACTTCCCAAGTGCTGGGATTACATGTGTGAGTCACTGCACCCAGCTCAACTGCTGAATTTCTGACTTCTCGTTTGGAGTATCCTCCCCTTCTCACCACCTATTGGAATGCTCCATTCTTCAAGGCTCAATTCAGCTCTCATATTTTCCCTAAGACCTTTCTGATCATTCTGGCCCATTTATTTTCTGAACACCTAGCTAGCATCATCTCTTGGCAGTCTTGTGACCATCCTTGCTTCAGCCTGTCTTGAAGTGTTAGTTAATGCTTTATATTTATGAGGAAAACCATGAGATTTGTATCAGACCAGTGTTCTCTTGCTATCTATATAACACTGTGCAAGTTATTTGGCCTCTTTTCTTCTTGCTTTATTAGTTTCCTTTTGGGGGGGGAGGGGGCAGGGGGGCTAGGGATCAAACTCAGGCCCTCTAGTTCCTTGCTTTAGTATCCTACTTGTGAAATGCAGATGATGATACCCACCACATAGTATTATTGTTAAAATTATAGAGGATAATGTAAGTAAGAGTGAGTACTGTACTTTGTAAGGTGTGATGTTTGTGTTAGGTGCTGTCCAGTCACATCTGATTCACAGCGACCCTATTTACAATAGAATGAAACACTATCCAACATTGCCTTGCCTGGCACTCTGTCAGTGCTTCTCTGCTATTCATAGTGGTTTCAATGGCTGGTTGTTTAAGGATTGTTTCGGGCTGCTGGGGGGTTGAACCCAGGGCCTCAGAGCACTCAGAACAAATACTCTACCACTGAGTTAACCCTTATAAGGTGTAAAGGATGATGCAAGTAAGAGTATTGATATTCTGTAGTTAATAAATTGCTATCATTTGTATGATGTTATTTGATTGTCACAATATTATTAAACAATCCTGACAGACACAACAGAGAAGGGAACTTAAATCTTGGTGATTACAGAATTTGTATTTCTAAGGACCCACTTAACAACAGACTCTGATAGTCAACATAAACATTTTCAGAACAGTACAGCTAAAGAAAAAACTAGAAACTAAACCAGTGTTTGAAAGAACTTAGGAAAAGAAAGCCTGAAAGCAACAATCTTTGCCTTTAGACACTTGAAGGCCTGGCATAAAAAATAAGAACTGAACTTATTCTGTATCATACCAGAGTGGGGGACTAGGTTCAAACTGTGAAGTTTTAGGAAGGTTTGTTTGGGGTTTTTCTAGGTGTGAGAACTTTCAGATAATTAGAGGTGTCTATGGGTGTTTCAGTTCTGGACCGGGGAGATATTTAAGTAGCATATGGATCATTATAGACAGAGGGGCTAGCACTGGCCATTTGTGAGAGAAAGGTAGTAGTGAGCATTGACCGAGACCAGTGAGGAGAATTTGAAACTTCTGGGTTTCTTTTTATTTGTTTCTTTTTTCTTCCTTCTCCTTCTACTCCTGCTCCCCCTCCTCCTTGCTTCCTTCTCTCCTCTTATTCTTCTCCGTCTTCATTAGACTGTTTTGTTTTTTGAGGTTGGGTCTCAATATGTTGCTCAGGCTGGCCTCAAACTCCTGGGCTCAAGGGATCCTCCTGTGTCAGTCTCCTGAGTACCCTATAGGTGTGCACCAATGCACATGGCTCAACTTCAAGTTAATTTCTTTCTTTCTTTTCTTTTTATTTTTCTTCTTCTTCCCTTCTCCCTCCTCCTTCCTTTCCTCCTCCTCCCCTCCTCCCCCTCCCCCTCCTCCTCCTCCCCTTCCTCCCTTCCCCCCCTCTTCTGCTTCTCCTCCTCCTCCCCTCCTCCCCTCCCTCTCTTCCTGCTCCCCTCCTCCTCTTCCTCCTCCTCTTACCCCTTTTTTGAGGCAGAATTTTACTGCCTAACCTGGGCTGTCCTGGAACTTTCCATGTACAGCAGGCTGGCCTCAGACTTTCATTGGTCTTCCTGCCTCAGCCTCCCTCGTGCTGAGTTTCAAGCATGTGCCACCATACCTGGCTTCCACTTGAAGTTTCTGATGGTTGAACCCAGGCAGGGACTGGTCTCTTCAAAAATGCCTAATGCTGCAGTCCAGCTGCAGCCTAGATTAAATGCAGGGTCTCCCGAAGGCGGGTTGAGGTGTTGGCGATTGGGTAACAGCAGACACAGCAGCTTGGAGGCAGTGTGAATCTGTTCCATTTATTTCCCAAATAGCTCAGCCTTATATACAGAAGCTAAAATTCACTAAACCATATGGAAGGTCAGAAAAAGGACAAAGGGAATTGGCAGCATTGATGGATTACAACAAGGTTTTGTTAATAATCATTTCATTAGTTATCACAAAAGCGTTACATGGTGATCAGAGTAAGAGGTAACTTAGAGACAAATTGTGTTTACTTTGAACTAAGATGACCCAAGCATTTGTGACTATGTTTATGCTCTATGTCTAAGTTATTGATTACTCTATTTTTAGTGGGAACTAGAGGCAATTTAACTATTACAAACTACTCTGAACTTACGTGGGAATTAGGGGTAGTTTAACTATTGTAAATCATTCTGTTCTTATCTGGGAACTAGGGATAGCTAAACTATAGTAAATGTGTCACCATATTGAGTTCACAATAAGAAAAATGGGTGTTCTATTTTATCAGATTATTTTGCTTGCTGGGATGGATGTTCTGATTTACCAGATTGTTTTACTTGCTGGAGGGCCGTTGGTATAGAGACTTTGGTTTGTGTTAACTCAAGGAATTTAAGCTGTTGGAAGTCATTTAAGAATTCTTTTATCATAAGTCTGCTAGGGAGGCTTTTTTAACTCCCAATCTGAATGAGCACTGCTCAGGGAGTCAGAAGATTATATATTTACACTTATTACTTGTTTTTCATTAGTAATTCTCAGAAATTTACTATATGAAGAAAACAATGACCAATTCAAATTTAGGAAAAAGAAAAGGCAATATTCCAAGTCCCTTTCCATGAAGAGACCCTTTTTTGAGGTACTCTTCCCCTCTCAGTGGACTTTCCCATCAAAGGCTTTGAGGTACTTTTTCCCCTCTTGGTGGATTTTCCCTCTGATGCCTTTTAAAGGTACCCTTCCTCATGTGGGGACTCAGTCTACCCATCATGAGTGGAAGTGGACCTGGCAACCTAAGATAAAAGTAAACTCCATTGCAAGAATTGGAATGTAGATCCATGTTTTTTTTTTTTTACCCCACGGAAGAACATAAGAACTGTTGTGAGTATATGCAAGAGGAAAGAGCTCCAGTGCAAGGTCAGCTAGCATACCATTTCTCACCAGCTGGGTGCATTAGACATATCAGTTCACCTTTCTGTGCTTTGGTTTCCTCACGATATTTTTTTCTTTTTGTTTTCCTTACTATAAATGAGAGTAGAAATATCTACTTCACAGAATGGTTGTGAGGATTAAAAAAGAGGATGTTTGGTATATGTCAAGTCTTCAACAATGGTGGGATTATTGAGGCTATTATTATTAGCATATATATTTCACTAGTGTAAATTGATATCATGGTTTTGAGAGGTAGTGTAGCAGAATGGAAAACATGGTCTTCTATTCAGGCAGCCCTGAGTTTGAATTCCTAGCACCCTTTACTAACTCTATAACTTTGGGCAATTTACCAAAAAATCTCTCTTTTTCTGTCCATGAAATAGAGATGATTATCTTTATAATGTCTCTATCAGACAGTAGGATAAAGATTCATTTAAATAATATGTGTATAGTCCCCAGCCTTGTTTTTATTTATTTATTTATTTTTATTTTGAAACAGGGTCTCACTGAGTTGCACAGACTGGCCTCTGTTCTTGAACCTGTGATCCTCCTGCCTCAGCATCCTGAATAGCTGGGATTACAAGCATGCACCATGGTGTCTAGGAATAGATGGTATTTTAAAAAATATTAATATACAAATATATTCTGTTAATATTCATAAAAAAGCTCTCATTTGTTTACCTGAGGTCCCCAAACCACTGCATTCACTACCCACCCCAGGCTCTCAGGTATTTAAAGGTATCCATATACTATAGATTTTTCCCTGTAACTTTGTTTCTTTGGTATCTATGCAGTTCTTTCTTGGGTTCTGGCTCTGGAGCTCATGGCACAAGTATTTTTGTAACTATCTGCAGCAGCTGTGTCCTCATTCATTTGTTCACTAGCGTCACTGCCTTCCTCTTTTACTTGCAGAACCTGAGATGTTCTTTATCTGCTGACTGTTAGGAGAGAGTATTTGTAGATTCAGCCTCAAAATGGGTTACTTTTGTCCACATAAATAATGCCAAATATTGCAGAGGAGAGGAGGCACATTTCCCAGAGCTGAAAGGAAGCGTTCACACCACAATTTGAATGTCTTCCAGAAAGCTGTCAACCATTTAAGTCTGGCTTTTAGAAAATTAAATCCTTAGCTATTATAGAGACTCAGAAATTTGAACAATTAAAATGAGAAGAAAGCAGTCTCATCTAGAGCTTTCTCCCCATCCAGTGCCTCTTCTATATGAAGTAAGCCATTTAAAAATATATTCTGTACACTCTGATTTCTATTCCATTTGGCATAGTTGATAGATCTTTGGCATAGAGGGACCTTGGAGTCATCTGCTGTAACTTTGAGTTATGTGATCAGTGATGGGGGGAGCCAGCCTAGAAGCTCTCTGGAGGCTCTTAGTTTCTTACTCTGTCTTTTATATTGGCCAATATTAGGGTAAGCATATTACATAACCTAATACTTTATGAAGTCTTTTAGTATGTGATTTAATTGTGCTTTTTCAGGTCATCTATGCACTTTGACCTTCTTTCTATCTATTCATCACAGCTTTCCTAATCTTCGTGGCCCCACATTCTCTGAGAGACTTTTCCTATGTTTGATGTTTCTTTCTCTCTAGTTCCCTAAGTATTACTCCTTCATTTATGTGAGAGAAGATGAAGAATAATGAATGGAGAAGTTACAGACTTTAGAACCAGAGAAACCCACAGTTATATGCTAGATTTGAAAGTAGCCATGCAACTTTGGGTGATTATTTAACTTTAGTTTTTGCCACTGAAAAATAAGGATAATAATTCTTATCTTGTAAGAATATTATGATTTAGATACTTCTTTATAATCATTTATTTATCAAAACAAAACATGATTGAGTGTGTACAGTGTGTCTGAGTGGAACAGGATGTAACCTTCGCCCCCAGGATCTCTTAGTTTAGCAGAGAGTTCCTTGGGTAATGGACCTTTAGTATGGAAGTATGGAAACTTTTTGTATATCCATGCATTTAAGCATTTGTCTAAGAGGAGGGTTCATGACTTTGAGCAGATCCTTAGTGATGCCTGTTACACTCCAAAAACTAAGAACTTCTCTTGGCTGGGCTATCCTGCCATGTATGCTTGCTTATGACATTTATTTTGACTTCATCATATAATGCCTGTGGTATTGCTAGTTCTTTAATGGAAATATATCATCACCCACAAAAGGAACCATATACACATATACTCCTTAGCTGTCATCCCTAGTACTCCAGACCCCCTAGTTCTAGGCAACTGCTAATCTACTTCTTTTTCTATGGATATGCTTTCTCTGGATATTTTATAGAAATGGAATTATGTAATATTTGGTCCTTTGTGACTGACTTCTTTCGCTTAGTATAATGTTTTCAAAATTCATCCATGTTATTACATTTTGTTTTTATATTCTCTTTAAATACCTGCACAGTAGTTGCCTGTAAGTCTTTTAAAAAAATAAGCATTCATTTAGAATATATTTAGATTTGCAGAAAAATTGCTAAGATAGTATAGCGAGTTCACATATACACTAGAATCACCTATTACTAACATTTTACATTAGTTTGATAATTTTTCACATTTAATAAACCAATATTGATATTATTAACTGAAGTCCATGCTTTACTCGGGTGTCTTTAGTTTCTATTTAATGTCCTTTTTCTGTTCTAGGATTCCATCCAGGATATAATATTATGTTTAGTCATCATGTTTCCTTAGATACCTTTTTTTGTGTGTGTGGAGGGGGAGTGCTGGGAATTGAATCCAGGACTTTGTGTCTGTTAGGCAAGCCGTCTAACACTGAGCCACATTTCCAGGCCCTTAGGGTCCTCTTGACTGTGATAGTTTCTCAAATTTTTGGTGTTTATGCATAATAAACTTTTCACACATACATGTTGAATGAATTGAAATTGTTCCCCGTAGTGGCATGATTTTCTCTTTATGTTATTGGATGTTAAGGTCAGATGTCTAGCATTTATTATCTAGCTTATAAAAAGGTCTCCTGTATTTTCAAGTAATTCCTTAATAAGGCTGTATTGCCAGTCTTTCATGTGAATGCTAGCAGGGCAAAGTGAGATGAAATAACTGGGGACAGAAGCTGCCAATGCTGTTGTCTCCTATCTTTTTTTTTTTTTTTTTTTTGTATTATTGTTACTATTTAGAAAGACCGTGTGCTGTAATAGAAGTAAAGCCTTTGGAGTAAGATAGTCTTCTTAGTTTCTGATTAGCTATAATTTTTTTTTTTTTTTGGAATATAGCCTCCCAGGACCCCAGCAGCCTCACTTACAAAATTATTTTGTAGTGTTTGAGAATTAAAGAATATGTAAGAAATCTTCTTTTGTGATGCTGTGCATGGCAGATGCAGAATAGTTGTTGACTGATCTTAGAAAATATAGACCAAATTGGAAAGGGGAAACAGGATGAAAAAGCAATGTAGAGCCAAGAGTGGTGCATGCCTATAATCCCCCCACTCGGGAGGTGGAGGCAGGCAGATAATGAGTTTGAGGCCATCCTCAACTATATAGAGTTCCAGGTCAGCCTACATTACATAGTGAGACCCTGTATCAAAAAAACACAAAAACAAGCAAACAAACAAAAAAAGCAGCATGGGAGAGGACTTCTGTTTTTTGAGCTTTTTCTGTAGTGGGCAGAAAAAGATGACAACTTTGGTATGCTTGCATGTTTGATGTTAACTGTAGAATACTTTGTTTGCTAGATGAGAGCCTTTGGGTACTTTTTGGTTTGTATACCATGGATTTCCAGGCTCTTTGAGAAAAATACTTAGAGGTCTGTGAAGTTAAAATTGTCCTAACATGGCTGTTTTGCTATAGGTGCTGGGCCTGTGGAACAATACCATTTGTAAGCAAGCCTTTCCTCTCTTCAGGTAAGGATATTAGTAACAAATATAGCTAATGGTAGCATTCATAGTTCACATAGCATTTTCCTTTTTTTATGCTGATTTGTGTCTCTACTGAGCATCTCTTTTTTTTTTTCTGGTACTGGGGGTTGAACCCAGGGCCTCATGCTTGCATGTTTTGCAAGTGCTGGACCACTGAGCTGCACCTGCAGCCCATTTTTCTTTTCTTTGAATGCTTTTTTTTTTTTAATTGGAAATTTTTAATGTACACCTTAATGTGATTCATTCTGACATGCTTTTCCCACAGCCCATTTTTTTTTCACTTTTTGAGACAGGATCTCACTAAGTTACGCAGACTGCCTCTGGTCTCGAACTTGGGATCCTCCTGCCTCCGCCTCCCAAGCTGCTGGGATTACAGGTGTGCACCACTGCGCCTGGCGCTTCTCCTGAACATCTCAGCCTTTAGTTCCCTGCCATCATGCTCCTTCCCCATTCTCAGTAAAACATAATTCCACTCATCTGGTTGCTCAGATCAAGATTCTTGAAATTATCCTTGACACTGTAATTCTTTTTTTTTTTTTTGGTGGTACTGATGGTTGGACCCAGGGCCTCGCGCCTGCATGCTCTGCAAGTGCTGGACCACTGAGCTGTGCTCCCAGCCCATTTTTTACTTTTTGAGACAGGGTCTTGCTGAGTTATGCAGACTACCTCTGGACTCAAACCTGCGATGCTCCTGCCTCCACCTCCTGAGCCACTGGGATTACAGGCGTGCACCACTGGCCCCAGCGCGACAAAACCTATTGGTTCTACTTTTGAATCATATACAGAGTGAAGCCATTTCTTACCTCCAGTTTTCACTGTCATGCTTTCTGTTTTCCTAAACCTCTGGAGAGCAGCTCCTCGTCTTCTCATCACGTTTGTTGCCATCACCCATCTTCCTAACTGATCTCCCTATAAGTGCTTTTGTCTTCTCTCCTTCACACTAAAATCAGAGTAATTCTTTCAAAACCACGTTAACTCACATCACTCCTCTGCTCAGAATTCCCCAGTGGTATCCCATCCTACTCAAAGTAAAATATACAATCCTTACCATGGCCTACAAGGACTTACGTAATCTCCTTCCTCATTTTCTGTTACTTACTCAGCTTTGCCATACTGGCCTATTCCTATTCCTGGATGATCTAAGCACTCTCCCAACCCAGGATCTTTGCACATTCTTTCCTCAGATATCCATATGGCTTGCCCCCTTACTTTATTCACATTTGTACCCAAATGTTATCTCATCAGAATGGTCTTCCCCAATTACTGTATTTAAAATACCCACCTCCAGCAATCCACCTCTATTTCCTCACTTTGGTTTCCTTTTCTTGTTTTCCCCTTGCTTTATTTTTCTTAATGGCAGATATCACTATCTGATACATTTTACATTACATAATTTTTTTAAACCATCTATTCCCTGCCCCCAAATATAAGCATCATGGGCACAGGACTTTATTAGTTTTGTTTACTGCCTTACCCCTAACACCTTGAATAGTGTCTGGAAGATAGAAAACATTTGACCCTCACAGCAACCTGGTGAAATAGGTCATAGTTTTAATTTTATACATGAGTGACTGATGTCCAGTTGTTGTTAGGTAGTGACCCTATGTACAACAGAATGAAACACTACCCAACACTCTGTCATGCCCTGTACTATGTTGGTGCTTCTCTGCTATTCATAGTTTTCCTTTTCTTTTTTTTTTTTTCTTTTTTTTTTTTTTTTTTTTTTTTTTTTTTTTTTTTTTTTTTTTTTTTTTTTTTTTGTGGTACTGGGGAATTGAACTCAGGTCCTTGTGCTTGCCTGCTTTGCAAGTGCTATGCCAATGAGCTGTTTTTTTGCTCTTTATTTTGAGACAAAGTCTTGCTAAATTATATAGGCTGCCTCGGGTCTCAAACTTGCTATCCTCTTGCCTCTGCCTCCCGAGTTGCTGGAATTATAGGCATGAGCCACCATCCCCAGCTTCATAGGGTTTTCAATGGCAGATTATTTTGGGAATGGGCTGCCAGGTGTTGTTCCCATTCTTGTGGTTCTGGGGATTGAACCCAGGGCCTCACTTCAGAGAAGCACTCTACCAACTGAGCTAAACTCCAGTCCCAACTAATGTCCAGAGAGTTTAATATATTGCTCTGAGATGACATAGTATATATGGGTTGGAACTTGGAATCAAACCCAAAGCTTTTTTACTGTATTGCATATGGAATGCATCCTCTCCATTGTTTTACTCTAGATCCTCATGAAATACATTTGGTAGTTTATTTCCCTATTCAGCAGATAGTCACCAAATGCCTTATATGTAGCAGGCACAAGGTGTAAAACAGTGGCTGGGCACAGTGGTACAGGCCTGTAATCCCAGCAACTCAGGAGACAGAGGCAGGACATTTGCAAGTTTGAGGCCATAGGCAGCCTGTGCAACTTAGACCTTGTCTCAAAATGAAAAGCAAAAAATGAACTGGGGATGCAGCTTAGTGGTAGAGCACTTGAAAAAGCATATGTGAGTCCCTGGATCGATCTCCCCAGTATCATAAAAATAAATACATAAAAAAAAGATAAAATAATAAAAAAAATTAAAAGAAGTTGGAGGTGCAGCCCAGTGGTTTAGTACTTGCAAAAAGTATGTGCAAGGCCCTGGGTTCAACCTCCAATACCACACACACACACACGCACACACACACACACAAAAAGATGTAAAACAATGAAATTGTATATCCTTTTGGCCACTTGATATTGATAAGACTGGATGATTTCAGAGTCCTTTACAGTTTTTGAAGTCATTCCTTTTCTATCTCGATGTATTTTTCCATCATTAGTCAGTTAACTACTACTATTTGATGAGCAGCTACTGTGATATCATGCCAGGCATTTTATATCTCATCTCTAACCTTCACAGAAATACTACAGGACAAATATAATCATTTTATAAAAGAGGAAACTGACTCAGAATTTAAGAGATTTTTCAGTCCCATGCAGTTGTACTATTATTATCTGTACTTTAAAAATGAGATAACCAAGTAATAATGATATCAAACTGCTTTCTTAAGGTCACAGTTTGTAAATGGTTTAGTCAGCATTCAGTCACAGATATGCTATTCTCCAGCTTGTACTACAGTTTAATTTCAAAGCTTTTCAGAGTGAGAAACTAAAGTACTCCAATTACCCAGTCAGCTGAACAGAGCCATGTTATTCTCCTTCTTGTACTCTGGCTTCTGTATGCAGTGTTGCTATTATTATTGTCCTTTTCATCTTCCTTGAGCCTGTTTTAACAATGCAAGGCTTATATCCTTTTTCTTCGGGGCTGTGGCAAGAACCATCTCATTCGTGTGTTTACCTCAGTCTCACCTATTCCTATTCCATTCCTTACCTGCTGCCAAGATTAACTTTCCAAAACATAACCTGATCATATCATTCTTGTGCTTAAAATCTTCCAGGAGTGCCCCACTGCCTTCAACAGAGTAAACATAAAACTCTTTAGCACAGCCTACAGGGTTCTTTATGACCTGGCCCTTGATTATCTCTTCAGCTTTAGCTTTTCACCTAGTCCCCTTCCCTCTTGCTTAAGTTCCACTTATATCCTGCTGCTTTCTGTTCTCCAAACATACTCTTTCACACCTTTGCCTAGAAGGATTTTCCTGCAATGCTGAATAATTGAAAAGTTTCTTTTCTTCTTCTTCCTTCCTTCCTTTCTCCTTCCTTTCTCCTTCCTTCCTTCCTTCCTTCCTTTCTTCCTTCGTCGTCATCGTCGTCCTCCTCCTCCTCCTCCTGTTTCTTTTCCTTCTCCTTTACCTTCACCTCTCCTTCACTTTGTCCTTTTTTCTCCCTGTGCTAGAGATCAAACCCAGGGCCTTGCACATCCTAGGCAAGCACTGTAATACTGAGCTACATACCAGTCCACAGCTCCTCATTTTTAAAAACTCAGATGGTTCTACCTCCCTGGTAGAAGTGACCATACTTTCCTTTGTGTCCTATTGAATCTTGTACATGTTTCTGTTTTAGATTAGTACTACACTGTTGCTCACCTTTGTTTACACCAGTATGTCATTCCCAAATAGACCATGGATAGAGACAACTTACTTATATTAGTATCCTCAGGACTTGCCACTTTGTCTGGCATATAGTAGGTGCTTAATAATGTTTGTAGAGGGAGGGAGTAAGGGGATATCTAGCATGGTGAACATGGTGGCTCGTGCATGTAATCCAAAGTGACTCAGGAGGTGGAAGCAGGAGGATCCCAAGTTCAAAGCCAGAGGCAGCCTTTGGAATTTAGCAAGACTTTGTGTCAAAATAAAAAGTGAAAAATGGGCTAGGGATGTAACCAGTGGTAGAGCACTTGCAAAGTATGTGTGAGGCCCTGGGTTCAACTCCTAAGTACTGAGAGAGAGAGAGAGAGAGAGAGAGAGAGAGAGAGAGAGAGAGAGGGAGAGAGAGAGAGATCTTTAATGAAGAGCATACAAGTTTTTTGGTAGCTTTGCAATATCTAATTATATTGGATCTATCTAATTGGATATCTAATTGTATTCAACATACTTTCCCTCTCTCTTTAGATTCAGAACTTTGGGAGAGAATCCCATTTATTCTGCAGGTAAGTGGGTTATTTCCTGATATGGACTGCCTGCTGTAAGTGACCAGTTTGCATGTTCATACTCCCTTTTTTTCATGAATTTATTTTTTCTTATTTTTTTGTTTATATCTTTTCATGTTTGTTGTCTATTCATATTTTTTCTGTGTGTATGTATGTGTGTGTACAGTATATCCTCTTGCAGAAAAAAATGATATATAATTTTTTATAATATGCTCTACTGCTGTGCCCCACCCTAGCCCCTTTTTTTCTTTTTCTTTTTTTTTTTTTTAATTTTGAGACAGGGTCTCACAAATTTGTACAGGCTGCCTCTGGCCTCAAACTTGCAATCCCCCTACCTCAGCCTCCCAAATTGCTCAGATTACAGGTATGCACAATGGTACCTAGCTGTAATATGCTTTTTTTCTCCACTTGATCTCTGGTGGCCTGCAGCTGTCCCCCTGTGGTGTCTGATTCCTTCAGATCTCAGAAACTAAGCAGGGTTGGGCCTGATTAGTACTTGGATGGGAGACCACCTGGGAACATCAGGTGCTGTAGGCTTGGGAGAAGGACCTGACAACCCACTCCCAAACAATAATCAGCCATTGAAAACCCTATGAATAGCAGAGAAGCACTGATAATAGTGTTTTGCCTGTTGTACGTAGGGTCGCTAAGAGACGGACACCGACTTGATGGCACCTAACAATAACAACAACAAGAGTGTGAAAGAGATATCTAATGAGGTTGAGAAAGGGAGGCCAAGGTGGAGAAAACCAGGACAGTGTTCCAGGCAGGCAGGAAGAGAGTGTTTTAAGAAGGGAAGGGTGGTCAACCATGTCACAGTTTCAACTGTGTGCCACTGAGAGATCAGGAAAGATATGAGCTTAACAATATTCCTTGCATTTTAGCATCATAGGAATCATTGGTGACCTTAGGGAGAGCAGTTTGTGTAGTTAGAGTGGGGTGGGGTGGGTTGTGGAAATCAACCATGGGACTTGACAAGTGAATAAGAATTCAGGAGTTAGAGAAAGTGACTATTAATAGTACCTTTAAGGAGTTTGAGACTAAATGGGAAGAGAATATTTGCAGCAACTGGACAGGGATGTTGGGTCAACAGAAGGGTTTTTATTTTTTGTTAACATCGTTATTTTTCTCTTAATTACATTTCTTATTTAGAAAGATAAAAAATATAGAAAAATAAAAGAGGTCATATGTCAAATAAACCAAGAATTGGCAATTGTTAATAGTTTGTCAGAGTTTTATTACCTTTTTTGGATTAAAAACAAGGATAATGTTTAAATCTTCTTTATTCCCTTTCCTCTGTGTCATCCCTTAACCCCTTAAAGAGAGGCACTATTTATTTGGAATGGACATATATTCTCAGGAACTTTTTAAAAAATGACTATTACAATTATCAACTGTTAAAAGGATGTATGATGAAAAGTTTAATTTTCTTCATCTATCCTAGTCTTACTTTCTAGCAGTAATATCTGATAGTGCTTTATTTGTTGTATTCCTCCTCCTCTTTGTCCTCCTCTTCCTCCTCCTCGTCGTCGTTGTCGTCCTCCTCCTCCTCCTCCTTGTCCTGGGGTTTGAGCCCAGGGCCTTTTGCATACTAAGCATGAACTTTCTGACTGAGTTATATTCTCAGCCTCTCTTGTATATCTTTCAGGAATGTTGATCGTGCATATTAAGATAGATGTTATGGGTATATATGACAGTATCTTAATGCTGGACATTTAGGTTATTTTTAGTTTTTTTCCTATTTCAAAAAAAATGCTACAGTAGCTATTTTCATATATCTTTTAAAACTTATTCCTGTACATTTATAAGATAAAGTCCTGGAGTTGAAATTGTTGAGTCAGTGGATTATTAACTGAAAATTTTGGTAAGTATTGCTAGGTTGCCCTTCAGAGAAGTTGTGCTAACTTACATTTGTATTTCCTGGCCCAACTGGGTTTTAGAAAGGATTCTATTTTTTCTAATGATATATTATGTCTCATTGTTTTAGTCTGCATTTCTTGAGAGGATTTATCATCTTTTCATGGTTGTTGGCCGTTTATATTTCTTTCCTTGTAAACTGCCCATTTATATTTTTTGCGCATCTTTTCTAGTGAATTACTTATTTTTTCTTTTTCTTTTTTCTTTTTCTAATTATTTTTTTTCAGTGCTAGGAATAGAACCCAGGGCCTTGCACATGCTAGGCAAGTGCTGTACCACCCACCCCTTCATTTTTGATTTGTAAAAACTTGATATAGTTCTCCCACCTGCCCTAGTACTGAAGGCTGTACCAAGGGCCTCATGCATGCTAGGCAAGCACTCTACCACTGAGTTGCACCCTCAGCTCCTTTTTTATTTTATAATTACTGTTATTACTATTTTTTAGACAGAGTTTTGCTAAATTGCGCAGGTTGGCCTCTGGCTTCAAACCTACAATTTTCCTGCCTTAGCCTTCTGAATTGCTGGGATTACAGGCGTGTGCCATGGCACCTCTGTGTAGTTCTTATATATTAAGAAAATTAGCATTTTTCTGTTTTATATGCTGACTGTCCCTTGACTTTGTTTTTGTGGAGGTTTTTTTTTTTTTTTTTGGCTGTTGTTGAACAGGAATTTTACTTTTTCATGTAGCTAAAACATTTGTTAATCTTTGATTTCAAAATTTTGTTTCATGCTTAGAAAGCTCTTCTCCAACATTATTTAAAAAAACTTTTATGTTTTTATCTGGAATTTTAGTATAGGTGATCTATTCTGGAGTTAGAAGTGAGGTAGAAGCATTGTGACATTGTGGCACACTCCTGTAATCCCAGCACTGGAGACCGAGGCAAGAAAATTATGAGTTCAAGGCCAGTCTGAGCTATGTCACAATTTCAAGGCCAATTTAGGTGGCATAGCAAGACCCTGTCTTAAAAAAAAAACAAAAACAAACAAACAAAAAAAAACTGGTGTGGGAATGCAGTTTTTAGGACATTTAATATCTGACAGCTACCTAATTTTGAGGTGGTTTTTAGTTTTATTTTTAAAGTTAGAATAAAAAGAGACATGTTGAATATTATTGGAAAAGATCCAATAGGGGTCCTTTTGAAAAGAAAGGTACAAGATCTGGGCATGATGGTGTATGCCTGTAATCCCAGCACTCAGGAGGCTGAGACAGGAGGATCCATTTGAGATCAAGGCCAGCCTGGTCAACACAGTGAGTTCTAGATTAGCCTATGCTACACAATAAGACCCCATGTCAAAAAAACAAAAAGAAATAAACCAAAAAAGCAGTAAGGAGTAATATAATAATTTAAGAGTTATCTCCAAGATGTTTGCAATGTAAGCAACCGTATGATGAACATCCTTGTGTGCTAGTCTTTGTTCCCTAGTGTGATTTACTTAAGAGACATTTCTAAAAGTAGAACTACTGGGTCAAAGGAAATATACATTTTTAAGGCTATTGATGTATTACCAAATTGCTCTCCAGAAAGATTATATCATTTAATACTTCTTTGATATATGAGAATCTCTTTTTCCATGCTCAACATTGAGTATTATTGCTTTTAATATTTACTAATATTATATGTTTAAAAATGATATCCCTATGTTTGTATTTTCTATGTCTTTGATACCTAGTTTGTTGAACATATTTCCACACATTTACTTTCCATTCACTTTTTCTTTGCCCTGTTGCATTTTTTTTTTCCTTTTACGTTGCTGGGGATCTAACCCGAGGCCTTGTATATTCCCTAATACTGAGTTGCATCTCTATCCCTGGCAAAGAACCTGGCATAGGTTCTTTGAGATGTCTTTAAAGTCAGAAATTTCAAAGTTGGATCATAATGGTGTTCAGAAAAAAAGAGCAGAGAGTAGTGCCCTGTTCCCACTTTCACCCATCTTCTCTGTGTTTGGGCCCTGAAAGTTATCCTACTTTCTGTCCAAGGAGGGGCCTGATTGTGTTGACCATCTTTCTTGTTTGAACATAATAGACAATTCAATTTGGTTATATAAAAAGAAGTCTAAATAGGTTAAATGAAGGAAGCTTATAGTCTTCTGATTATAGCATGAGCAAAAAAGTACAGTCAGGGAAACAGTATATTCAAGTCCAAGTAATTAGAATTGAAAGGAGTATGAAAAGAAATTTTGAAAAAAAAGTGGGCAGTTGCCAGGGACAAGTTTGCCAGGGACAAACCATTGCAGATTGCCTTGGTAAAATATCTCAAGAACCAGTTTTGGTTTATTTTGTTTTGTTTTTAAAATATACATTATTGAGCAGATAGTGTTTGCCAGTGGCTGGCATCATCTCTGCCCTTGAGGGACTTACAGCCTATTGAATGGAGAGAATATCTTGTAATTAGATTCTTGGCTGGTTCTATCTCAGTTTTTTCCCCTTTTTCTACCTGCAGAGCTGTGCTAAAAATGCTGGTTTCAATTTCTAAGGAGAAATAATTAAAATGAAGTTGTTTACCCCCATCCTAGATTGGTAAGTTTAGTTCCCAGTTTAGTAATCAAGGATATTGAAGGACAATTTTCTCTAGCCTTTATAAAGCAAAGAGGAGTGATGTGGGGGAAATCAGTATGTGCTTACATCTTATAATTATAGTAAGTGAACAATTTTTCAAAGCCTCCTTTTGAAACATGATGTTTTTGTGTCTTTGTCAGTGATGAGTGGCCTTTTCTCTCAGGAGGCTATAGTGTCAATGTGACAGCAGTAAACCCAGCTTAATGACATAAAGTAGGGGGAAAGAATCCAGTCAGATTTACTGGGAATCAGAGGTTTTCAAACTTACGCATTTTATAATTAAAACAACTGGCTAATTAAGCAGCTTAACCACTAGCAATTTGACAAAAACCTTTCATTTAAAGGGGGAAAAATGGTTAATTTAACAGTAGCTTGAATCAGCTTTTTAATTAACCAGCTCCTCTAATTATAGGAATTGCCCCAAATTGAATTTGAAAATATCTCTTTGCCAAGGAATTCCTGCAGATGAGAGACTAAGGCAAGCAATTTTTAGCCCTTGCAACTTCAGATGTATCATCATTTAAAAAATCAGTTTTCCTTCTGCTTTTTGAAGTCACTGGTGGATGATGGAGTTTCTTTGTATTTAAAGATGGTGATTGGCATCTGTTTTTTTTTTTTAAGCTTTTTCATTGTTGTGATGGTGGTGCTAAGGGTTGAACCCAGGGGCTCATGCATACTAGGAAAGTGCTCTAGCACTGAGCTATATCCCCAGCCCCTGAGTTTTCTTTTATATTTATGCAAAATGTTTCATTATATAATTAGCCATGCCAGAACCATAACCATGAAGCAAACTCTTGACCTTTGTATGTTTAGAGCAGCAGTAGAGTTTCACAGAGATAGGGACACAGGAGATGGCTGTGGAGACTGTGTAGAATTTCACTGTCAGAGAGGTGCAGTCCTAGCAAATAGTGAAAGCCCAGCAAGGCATGATAACTGCAGGGTTTATACAGAATGGCTGGTGTATCTCTGTGGCTGGGGAGCTGGGTTTTAAAACCCTGGAGGAGCAGGAGAATGAGATGAAGTAGTTGGAGTTAGATTATAAAGTCAAAGTCTCTAAATGTTTACCCAAGAAATTCCAACTTTGTGCAGTAGAAACTATCAAACATTGAAAAATATGGCAAAGACTCTCTGTCTCATTCATTATTGTTTCTGTAGTACCTAACAAATAGTACTGCAAAAATTGTGTGTGTACAGTGAATAAATGGTTGAATTAATGGAAAAGAACAGAATTAGATAAGTGTTTTAGAAGGATGAATTTGTCAGCCGTAGAGGAGGGAATGGGGTATGTGCAGGTATAGGAAGATCAACAACAAGTTGGCTTGCACATCTAATATCCTTCCTCTTCCATCTGTACTCCTCCCCACTCCCTTCACATAGCAACCAAAATGATCTTTTTTTTTTTTTTTTTTGCGGTACTGGGGGTTGAACCCAGGCCCTCACGCTTGCATGTTTTGCAAGTGCTGGACCGCTGAGCTGTACCCTCAGCCCATTTTTTTACATTTTGAGATAGGGTCTTGCTAAAAACCCCCTCCCAAAAATCAATCGGCCATTGAAAACCCTATGAACAGCAGAGAAGCACTGACAACAGTGTTTCCCCTGTTGTTTATAGGGTCGCTATGAGTCGGATACCGACTCGACGGCACCTAACAACAACAACAACAAGCCTCTGGTCTTGAACTTGGGATCCTCCTGTCTCTGCCTCCTGAGCCACTGGGATTACAGGCGTGCACCACTGCTCCAGTTTCATCCTCCATTTTTTCCTTTAGTGAACTTCTAATTGCTTGTCAGTTTTCACCTGCTTTTGTTTTTTGTTTTGAGTAGCTAACACAAGTACATGGAATAAATTTTAAGAAGTACGAAAGAATCTAAGTAAAAAAATAAGTCTTTCTCCTCTTACTTCTAGCCACTTACTTCCCTTCCCTGCAGATAAGCACTGTTACTGTTTTCTTCTGAATTCTGGTCTTAGTTCAAATGTCATTTTTTTCAGAAGCTTTCCTGACACTCCATTCTAAAGTAGGTCTACCTGTTATATTGCCATAGCCCTCTCTGATTTCCTTTTTTATCATTATAGGTTTCATTTTATATTTATTTTGTGACTCTCCCACTGCGATTCTCTCTTCCCGCTAGACTATAAATTCCTTAAGCAGAGTTTGTTGGCATCCACTGTTATTCCCCAAATATCAGTAATTAAGCTCTTCCTAAGTCTTATTTATTTCTCTCATGTTCATCTCTTACCACCTTGCTTCTCATACTCTGTTTGAAATTCTCTCAGGCTCTTCCCCTCCCTATAGCATGTTTTGTCCTCACTGACTCCTACTTAGCCTTCAAGTTTTACTTAAAAACCACCTGCTCTAAGAATCCTTTCCTGATACCTCAAGTTAGCCAAAGTACCCTTCCCATGTATAATTGCTATCATAGATAGTCCTTGTAACCTGCATCGATGTTATCATCTGTCTCCCCAGGTAACAGGTTTTATATTGTAGGGAGTTCTTGTTTGTTTGTTTTTGTTCTGCAGGATTGGGAGGTTTAACCCAGGGCCTTTTTCCTGCTAGGCAAGTTCTCTACCACTGAGCTGCACCCCAGGCCTCCTTTTTAAATTTTTTATTTTGAGGCAGGGTCTTGCCAAGTTGTGCAAACTGCCTCTGGCCTCAAACTCATGACACTCCTGCCTCTGCCTCCTGAGTCTCTGGGATTATAGACATGCCTGTCTGGGTCTGCCACAATGTGTCTGTATATTGAGATCCTTTGTTTTTACCTAGTAATAACATACAAACACACTGTTCGATATGGAAGGTTTTTGTTTGTGGTGCTGGTGATCAAACCCATGGACTTGTGCATGCTAGGCAAGTGCTCTATCACTGAGCTATCCCCTGCCCTAGATGATTTTTAAACTTTTTTTTAAAACCGTATATCACTGGGTAGCCTAGGCTGGACTTGAACTTGTGATCCTCCATCCTCCTACTTTAGCCTTCCCAAGTGCTGGGATTTCAGATGTGTGCCACCATGCCTGCTTGATTTTTAAAACTTTGTAGAACTCTGTGATCTTTTTTGCTAGTTACTTTTGTCATCTGCCTTTTTCTCTATAGAATCTCTATTAGAAAACTTTAAAAGGGTTATTGCCTGTTGGGGAATAAGAGGAAATGAGAGCATTATGAGAACATATTTGTCCTTCAACCCCCGCAAGTGGCTTTTGCAGGAGAGGATTTCCCAAATAAAGATGGATGGTGGGGACTGGATATATCTCAGGGGCTAAAAGGAGGGGAAAGGAGTGGAAACTGAGAACCAATCCAAGATCAAGAAATGTTTCTGGTTATTTAAACCAAGAAGAAACTCTGTAGTCCCAAATATTCCCAGACCCTCATGGAGAATTTGTCTCCTTACACATGATTCGCCTGTTCTTGGAGGGGCTTAGAAACAGGTCTGCCTTATTTTCTGTCCTTTAGGTGGCAATTTACTGAGTAACAGGCGGCACTACAGGTCAAATCCCACTCATGGCATTGGAAGATACAAGCACCTAATTAAGGCACAAGAGGTAAGGAGCAAGGGAAAATTTTTAGAAAAAGAGAGTGTGCAGCTTTTGCAAAGACCTGAAGATCACATATGCATACATTGGGTAATACTGGGCCTAGAAAGTTAGAGAATTGACTTTCAGGCCTCTCTGTGGATTTAGTTTGGTATTATCCAGACTAGAGATATTTCTACCAGCTTCCTATCTTTTCCCTTAATCAAATTATCACAGTAAAAAGAAAATAGTTTTATTATAATTATTATTTTTGCAGTAATCATAGGTTGAACCCAGGGCCTCATGCATACTTTGTGAGTGCTCTATTACTAATCTGCACCCCAATTCCTTTTTTATTTTTAATCTTAAAACAGGCTTTTGCTAAGTTATACAGGCTCCCTCTGGCCTAGAACTTGCAACCTCTTGCCTCTGCTTTCCAAATTGCTGAGATTATAAGCCTGTGCCACCACATCCAGTTTATTTGTGATATTTAAAAAAAAATATCTTCTAGCTGGGTGTCGTGGCTCACGCCCGTAATCTCAATAACTCAGGAGCCAGAGGCAGGAGGATTGCAAATTCGAGACCAGAGGCAGTCTGTGTAATTTAGTGAGACCTTTCTCAAAATAAAAAGTAAAAAAATGGGCTGAGGGTACAGCTCAGTGGTACAGCACTTGCACAGCACCCAAGTGTGAGGGCCTGGGTTCAACCCCTTCAGTACCACAAAAAAAAAAAAAAAAAAAAAAAATTCTATATAGTACTTGGTTCAGTGTGGAACTCAGAGTGGAAATTATAAATTCATTTAGTTGAGTGAGTGATGTGTGCCAAGTAGAGGTAGATTGATATTTTCAGCCAAAATTGCTGGAATTTACAGTATTTGAAGATTTAAAATATATGTGGTATATACTCCTTGAATCCATTATCACTGCTTACCCTAAGTTAGTTTTAAATATCATACAATTATTTCACCCATTTTCTAGCCCTAGCTGCATGATTACTTCTGTGGTTGTTTAAATTTCTCTGAGTGTACAAAGGATTTTGTGATGGAATGGAAATAACACTGACCTGAGGGAAGATTTGGCTTTGAGGCTCAATGCTATCACTTCTTGTAGGCAATACAGTTGGGAAGATTTTGCTGTTCTACATGGGGAAACTTCAACATCTTTCAGTTCTTTAGCTTAATACCATATAACCATGCACATGTATCATTGCTTCTCTATTTGTGGCAGAGGTCCAAACCATTGTATTTTGGGCTCAGAAGCCACTAAACTTGCTGTCTTCTCCTAAACATCATCCTTGTATCAAGGAATTTCATTAAAAGAACATTTATACTTGAGGCCTGTGTCAGGCAGGCTCCCAGCAGGAAAGAGATGCCCTACTAAAATTGTTCCTTTGTAATTGGAAAAGTAATGAATTAGGGACCAAGAAACTTGTATTCTAAAGTTTGGATTGCTACTTCTGAGCTTTGTGCTTAAGTCAAATTAATGTTAACCCTCTATGCTTGGTGGGCCCTGAAATTATATGTAAGATGTTTTCTGTATATGAGTTTTCTGGGAAGAAAGTCTGTAGTTTTTTGTTTTGTTCTTATTTTTGTCTTTGAGACAGGGTCTCACTGTGTAGCCCAGGCTGGTCTCAAACTCAGGATCCTCCTGCCTCACCTCCCAAGTGCTACCACACCCAGTCTGTGTCTATAACTTTTATCTAAATTTGTTTTTCCCAATGGTGAGGATTGAATCTATGGCCTTGCACATGGTAGGCAAGTGCTCTACCACTGAGGTACATCCCTACCCCTCATAGGTTTCATCAGACTCTTCACAAAGGTTGAGAAACTCTGGATTAGAGTATCTCCAAGAGTCTTCCAACTCAGATACTATGATGCAGTGAAATATTTATTGAACATCTATTATATAATATGCCTTGCTGATATCTTACCTATTCAGAGTAAGTTGAAAAATAATTTTACATAATGAATGAACAAGAGCTGATTCATGCTCATAGGGAGCTGATAAATCAGAAGTGAAAAGACACAAATTATAATACTCCCAGGCAGAAAATGACAAGTGCTAAAAGGAAGGTACAAAGTGCTAAAATTCAGAAGGAGTGATTTATACCCTGTTTGAGTTGTGACACCTTAGAGCAAATTGTTGGAGTTCTTTTACTTTAGGACATACCTCTTCTAAAAGTGCCACATAAATTAATAGGGAAGAAAATTAGTTTTGTTTGAGTGGGCTTTTTTTTCTGTTTCCCTCTAAGATAATTTTCTGTATATGCTATGCTCTGACCTGTTCCTTATATAAAAGGAAGCTTAATGCCATCTCTCCCCATCTTTCTCTCCAGCCTCTTCTTCCATCTCCTGGATACTATGAATTAACTGTATTGCTTTTTCATCTACATTATCCTTCTGTTTCAAGACCACTCACATGCTGTTCTGTCTGCTTAGAAGGACTTCTCCCCTTCTTCACCTAGAAAACTCCTCTTCTTCAACTTTTTTTTTTCCTTCTGAAATGTATCTCGCCATGTAGCCTAGGCTGGCCTAGAACTCACAATCTTCCTGCCTCAGCCTCCTGAGTGCTGGGATTATTGGCATGTACCATCACATCTGGCTCTCCTCAATCCTTAAATTGGGGCACAAGTGAATTGCCCCCTTCTTAAAACCTTCTTGGATTCCCTGCACTGGATTATTTGTCCTATCATGAGGTGCCAGAGTTCCTTGTGTTTTCTGTTTCTATGACTACCCTCCCTTCTAGATTATGAGATACCTAAGGGTAGAGGTGATGTCTCTCTTTTCTCTGCATCCTCAGTGTCCAGCACAGGGTCTGTCATCAACCAAGGGGCAGTAATATTGATCTAGTGGAGTTAAAGTGTGGTTACTGGAACTGCTCCAAGGTTTTATAAACCAGAGGTGGCAAAAACAACCCACTATCTGCAAACAGCTGGCTCCAGATGACCCTGGTTGGTTGAAGGGAGCAGGGCTCCCTTTGGTTAGGGCTATATGCTCTTCTCTAATGCCATTCAGTATCCAAAGGTGACTAGCACAGTAGTGCTAGATAGTGGGGAAAGCTTCTCCATGCTCCTTGTTCCCTGCACAGGACAGCACAATGAAAGCCTTCATCTTCTAGCTTATGGAGGCTCTGTCCCAAGGGCCTGTCACTTTTACTCACCTGGGGAACTTGACTGGATAAACTAGAAGGCATCTTCTGTGGCCTCTTTTCTCTCTCTCTAAGCCTAGAGCCAGGAAAAAAACAGTAACAGGATTCCCATTTTTTCTTCTCCTGGTCTCACTATGGCCTTCTTTGAGCCCAACATGCCAGAGACAAGAGTTAATTCTCATGCTTATGCACAGAGTGCCAGCCCTTGTCTCATTTCTGCTGGTGTAATCCCCTTTACTCCTTCCAAAGGTCTCACTCAGTGTTCTAAACTTTGGGAAGAAAAGGCGGTCTAGTTCATCTCTGCTTTCCTTGTCAATACTGGTTTAACCTCTTTTTTTTGGGGGGGAGGGGTTGGTGCTTGGCATCAAACCCCCGAGCCTTGCATATTCTAGTGCCTCCTAGCAAGCCCTCTACCACTAAGCTCCATCCTTTGCCTTTGGTTTTTTGAAACAGGGTCTCACGATGTAGCCTAGGCTGGCTTCAAATTTATAATCCTCCTGCCTCTGCCTCCCTCAAGTGCTATTTACCACCATGCCTAGCTTGATCTCTTCTTTTCCCTTCTCTTCTCTGCTCTGCTCCTCTTCCTTTCCCTTCCCTCCCCTCCCCTTTCCTTTCTTTTTCTTTCCTTTGCTTTCTGTTTTGGTACTGGGGGGTTGAACCCAGGGCCTCACACATGCTTTGCAAGTGCTCTACCACTGAAGTTATACACCCAGCCCATTTTTTACTTTTTGTTTTGACATAGGGTCTTGCTAAGTTATGAAGATTGCCCCTGGCCTAGAACTTGCAATCCTCCTGCCTCTGCCTCCTGAGTCGCTGGGATTACTGGCATGTGCCATCATCCTGGCTTGACCTCTTTCTTGCATGGCCTAGTATATGACTCTAAGTTGGTTCCCATCTCTCTAACTGTGCTCTGTGCCGAATGCTATTCTGAGAAGGTAATGAGAGGAGAGAAGAATGAAGCTTCCCTTTGAGTGGCATCATGGAGGATGGCAGCAAACCATGATGATATTCCAGGTCACTTATACTGCAGACCTGACCTTCTCAGTGATTTCTCTGTTTGCATATTTTCTCAGGCACCCCTACTCTCTCCTGCCTCAGTGCCTTCACACATACTCTTTTCTCTGTATGGGATGGTACCTTTTCATTTTTCTCCATATTACTCATAAAACTCAGCTTGACTCATGGCAGTGAGGGATCACATTTCAGAGCATAATTCTGGATCTAGCAGTGTCTCAATGTGTAGATCTCTTTATTCCCTTAAAGAGACCGCATCATTGTGTTGAATTTAAAAGGATTCATATTTTTGGAGTGAATTATATTTGATAGAAATAAAAATGATAATAGTCCTTCATATTTATATAGTGCTAGGTCATTTCTCCCAAGCCTACTTACTTACTTGCCCTCAGCTATTGTCCATCCTCTAATTTTGAGTTATTATCAGCTCAGTAATCAGAGAATTGCCAAGAGGAGGATGTAGGTGGATGAAATCAGAGGCAACATAAATTGCATTCAGTTTATAGTAGTAATATGTTCTCATTTCCAGGCTCTGGGGCAAGAGAGTAAGGTGTACCTTTTGTAGGTCAGGCAGTTTCCCTTTTTCCCTTCTCTTTATAGATGGCCCTGAACTAATCCTGGTACCTTTTTTCTTGGAAATTGTATGCTGTTTTTTGCTGTTAACATAGAGGAAGTGTCTTCCATTTCTGACACCAATTTATTTTGTTAAATCTGCAGTCATAGCACCCTAGCATCCAATCCCAGCTGATCTTGGAAGCTAAGCAGGGTTGGCCTGGTTAGTCCTTGGATAGGAGACTGCCTGGGAATACCAGGTGCTGCAGGACAGGAAGAAGGACCTGGCAATCCACTCCCGAAACAATCCACCATTGAAAACTCTATGAGTAGCAAAAAAGCACTGACAAAAGTGCTGAGCATGGCACAGTGTTGGAGAATGTTTCATTCTGTTGTACACAGGGTCACTGAGTTGGATCTAACTCGACAGCACCTAAAAACAACAAGAAATTTACTTTGTCGTAGCACCCATATATAGATCAGCACTCATGGTCACAAGTCTGTGAAGAAACTGGAATCATTCCCAGAAAAATCAGTAAGTCAGAATCACTTCATGGTTATAGTCTTAGCTTCCTGGGAACAAAAAGATTGGTTTTACTTGTCTAGTGACTGTAGGGTTAGAATGGATTATATGACTGGCTTAGGGAGAATTGTTATATACCAACAACCAGATTTTCCCTCAAGTTTACTTCTTGTAACTTAGTGAAAAGAAAAACCACCATTGAGCATCTACCTGTGCCAGATACTTGTCTGAGTATCAGTGATGCTTAGGTATATGGGACTCGGTGTCTTCCTATAAAAAGCAGTCATCTGGGAAAGGCAGTCCTCCAAAATATAACTAAATACATATGGTAAGTGCTTTGCATCATGAATAAACTATTAAGAAAGCAGAAATACAGAAGCAATTGTCATCATGTTGTACATGGGAAATATATATGGTTTTATCTGTCAGTTTCATATGGATGAATGAATGAAGCAGTATCCCCTGAAGGAGTCAGTGAAAGTGTTATAGAGTTTAGCACAATGAACAATTATTAAATGCCACTTATGTTCTTGGCAAATTCAAACTGAAGTTGAAGAAAATTAGAACAAGTATATGAGAGCCAAGGTATGACCTTGAGTATATCCCACCTGAGTTCAGAGACCACCTCAAGAATGGGTTTAATGCATTAGACACAAATGATAGGAGGCCAGACAAGTTGTGGCATGATATAAAACAAGCAAGAAGAAAGCAAAAGGTTATTAAAAAGACAAGAAAAAAAGAAAAGGCCAAATTACATGTCAAAAGAGATACTGGAACTTGTCCTTGAACGTCATGCAGCTTAAATAAAAGGAAGACATGATGAAGTTAAGGATCTAAACAGAAGATTTCAAAAAGCAGCTCAAGAAGACAAAAACAAATACTATAATGACATGTGCAAAGAGCTGGAGGCAGAAAACCAAAAGGGAAGAACACGTTCTGTGTTTCTCAAGCTCAAGAAAGTAAAAAAAAAAATTCAAGTCTTGGGTGGCAATAGTGAAAGTTTCTACAGGGAAAATATTAAACGATGCAGGAAACATCAAAAGAAGATGAAAGGAATACACAGTCATTATACAAAAAAGAATTGGTAGGTGACCAACCATTTCAAGAAGTTGCATATGAAGGGGAACCAATGGTATTAAAGGATGAAGTGAAAGCTGCCTTGAAAGAACTGGCAAAATACAAGGCTCCAGGAATTGATGGGATACCAATAGAGATGTTTCAACAAACAGATGCAGCACTGGAGGTGTTAACATGTTTATGCCAACAGATTTGGAAAACAGCTACTTGGCCAACTGACTGGAAGAGACCCATATTTGTGCCTATTCCCAAAAAAGGGGATCCAACCAATATCATTAATATCACACACAAGGAAAATTTTACTAAAGATCATTCAAAAGTGACTGCAGCAGTATATAGATAGGGAATTACCAGAAAAGCAAGCGGGATTCAGAAGAGGGTGGGGAACCAGGGACATCATTGCTGCTGTCAGATGGATATTAGCTGGAAGCAGAGAACATCAGAAAGAGGTCTACCTATGTTTTATTGACTATGCAAAGGCATTTGACTGTGTGGATCATAACAAATTATGGATAACACTTCGGAAAATGGGAATACCAGAGCACCTAATTGTACTCATGAGGAACCTGTACGTGAACCAGGAGGCAGTTGTTCAAATAGAACAAGGAAACACAGCCTGGTTTAAAGTTGAGAAAGGTGTGCATCAGGGCTGTATACTTTCACCATATTTCTTTAATTTACATGCTGAGCAAATAATCCAAGAAGCTGGAGTTTGTGAGGAAGAGTGTGGCATCAGGATTAGAGAAAGACTCATTAACTTGCATTATGCAGTTGACACAACTCTGCTTGCTCAAAGTGAAGAGGATTTAAAACATTTACTGATGAAGATCAAAGATCATAGCCTTCAATATGGATTGCAACTAAACATCAACAAAACAAAAATCCTTACAACTGAGTGAGTATGAAGTTCACAATAAATGGAGAAAAGATTGATGTTGTCCAAGATTTTGGTTTGCTTGGCTCTATAATCAACACCTGTGGAAGCAGCAGTCAAGAAATCAAAAGACACATTGCTCTAGGAAAAGCTGTGGCAAAAGATCTTTAGAGTATTGCAAAGTAAAGATGTCACATTGAAGACTAAGGTGTGTCTGACTCATGCCATGGTATTTTCAGTTGCATCATATGGTTGTGAAAGCTGGACGTTAAACAAGGGAGACAGGAAAAGAATTGATGCTTTTGAATTGTGGTGCTGGTGATGTCTATTGAATATACCATGGACTGCCAAAAGAACCAACAGATCTGTCCTAGAAGAAGTGCAACCAGAGTGCTCCTTGGAAGCAAGAATGGCCAGACTGCGTCTTACATATTTCAGACATGTAGTCAGGAGAGATCAATGCCTGGAGAAGGACATCATGTTTGGGAGAGTGGCAGGTCAACGAAAAAAAAGGAAACCCCCCCACCAGATGGATTGACACAGTGTCTGCAACAATGGGCTTAAACATAAATAAGATCATGAGCCTGGCACAGAATTGGGAAGTGTTTCTATCTGCTGTACATAGGGTCGCTATGAGTCAGACTCGACTCGATGACACCTAACAACAACAACAATGTTCTTGGCACTGGGTTTGTAAAATTGAACTAGACATTCAGGAATATTCAGTTGCTTGGACTAGCTGGTAATGCTGGACTATAAAGAACATAAGAATGTTCCCCTAGGCTCTTCTAGGTGCAAATAGTGATTTCTGGCCTTTGCTTTCAGGGCCCTTGGTCTCTAGCTCTGCTTTAACAGTTCTGATAAATTACAACTCTGTCAGATTCTTAGAAGGATTCGCATTTGACATGAATGATAGTAACGGTCAAAGTAATTTCATATCCATTTTCTCAGTGCCTTGCAAACCATTCACCCTTGTAACAATGGTGGTCCTAAAGCCAAACCCCTTTTCACATTTACTGGTAGCACTCTTCTCCAATTTTAGAAAATCATCAAATGAATAAATAGAATTTTCTAAATTTCAACTTTTTCTTCCCATCAGTTTTACTTGATGAAAACAAATATCCATAGAACTCAGATATGTTTTCATATTTTTTGAGATGCAGAGAATTCCATTTATATAATATAACCATATTTGCTGGTAGTAAAGTCTTGTTGGTGGATATGATAAAGGCACAGGGAAAAGTATTTCATGGTGTTTCATCAATAGAAACATGATTTTTTAAGGCCCTTTGCAACCAGAACAAATTTGAAAATGTTGCCTTTTGATTTATCGACTACCCTATGTGGTAGGCAGGGCAGAAAAGGAAACTGACTGCAGAACAGAAGTGATTTCTGTTTGAATATATGGCTAATAAATGACAGAAGTAGAACCAGAATCTAGTCAATTCAGTTCAACATTTAATATTATTTGGCTCTAGGAATAGAGAGATGAGTGAGACATGTTTTTGTTTGTTAGGTGCCATTGAGTGGGGTCCGACTCAGAAACCCTGTGTACGACAGAATGAAACATTACCCTACTCTGTGCCAGGTGCATGGTCTTTTTTATGTTTAAGCCATTGTTGCAGACACTGTCAGTCCATCTAGTTGAGATTCTTCCTTTTTTCATTGACCTGCCACTCCCCAAAACACAATTTCCTGAGACATAGTACCTTCTTATATGAATCGACGTAGAGGTTTGGCTACTGTAATAGACCCACATAATTCAGTACCTAAACAAGATAGCAGTTTCTTTGTCTCTCACATAAAAGTATAAGTAGATACTCCAGCCATTTGTTCTGCCATGTACCTCATACTGCTTCTCTCACTGAGATAGAGACTGAGATGGCTCCTTCTTTTTCAGCTGTAATGTGCACATTGCAGCCATCAGGAGAGGGACAGGGGAAATGCTGGGCATGCTTCTTCCCATTAAGAGTATATTTAAGAAGCCAGGCATGGGGGCACACACCTATAATCCCAGCACTCAGGAAGCTGAGGCAGGAGGATTGTGAGTTCGGGGCCAGCCTAGGCTATATACAGTGTTTTACGCAAGCCTGGAATACAGAGAAAGATCCTGTTTTGGGGGTGGGTGGGGGGAAAAAGAAAAGAGAAAAAAAGACTTGTTAGAGAATGTCATTTTTGTTATGAATGGTTATGTGCCCAGCTAAAATCCAACATTTGTTATTAGAGGAAAAAGATGGAATAGATATTGAGGAAACTGGCAGGCTATGCACACTGTTTTTAGAGGGAAAGACAGATTAAGAGAAATGTCTTAGAATTAGGCAGACCCAAGTTAAAGACTCAGCTCTAGATCTGGCTGTGGTGGTACACACCTGTAATCCCAGAATTTGGGAGGGTGAGGCAGGAGTGAGAATTCAAGGCCAACCTGGGCTACATAGGGAGGTACAGGCCAGCCTGAGCTACATAGTGAAGCCCTGTCTCGAAAACCAAACCAAACAAACAAAAAGAACACACACACACACACACACACACACACACACACACACACACACACAGAGAGAGAGAGAGAGAGAGAGAGAGAGAGAGAGAGAGAGAGAGATTGATTTAGCTCTGATGCTTATACTTGTGTGTCCTTGGGTACATTGCTTAACTTTTCTGAACCACAACTTTCATGGTTTTAAGTAGGAAAGTATACTTTCCAGTGTTGCTTAGATGAGTAAATTAAATGAGAATATATTAAGTACTTCTATGGTATCTGAACATTAGTGCCCATAAGAGGTGATGATGACAATGATGATAACATTGATCTTTCTTTTTATGATCTCATAGCCTCTGTTCTCTATTTCCAAAATGTGCATCTTCTCATATTTACTTGTTCTATAAATGGCTTTCCTAATAGATTGCAAGATTCAGAGATTAGGGACTGTTCTATTATTGTGTCTCTAATGTTAACTCTAGTCTTTATCAGTAGATTAAATATTTTTTGAGGAAATGAATATACATTATGTGATAGCGTTGGCCATGGAAGGCACATTGTTGTTATTGTTAGGTGCTGTCGAGTAGAGTCCAATTCATAGCGACCCTATGTACAGCAGATCGAAATACATCCTGATTCTGTGCCAGAGACACAATCTTATTTATGTTTTGGCCCATTGTTACAGCCAACTGTGTCAATCCATCTGGTGGAGGGTTTTCCTTTTTTTGTTGACCTGCCACTCTCCCAAACATGATATCTTTCTCCAGGGATTGATCTCTCCTGACTACATGTCCGAAATATGTAAGAAGCAGTGTGGCCATTGTTGTTTCCAAGGAGCACATAGAAGTGCCTAACTCAGCATGAACAACCTGGGAAGGCTTCCTGGAAGAGCCTGAGCTGAGTATTAAAACATGAGTAGCAGTTTCTCCATTAAGTGTGCGGGCTAGGGAGTCAAAGATTCTACAGGGAAAGGAAACATTCTGGGCAAAGGTAGGGAGACATTGAGCTTGGAGATGCAGACAGGAAACTTCAAGCATTTTGTTAATTCTGTAGTCTCATGTGGGCATTAAGGGGAAAAGGGAGAGACCTGAGAAGTAAACACGTCTATGTCAAATGCCATTTATTGTTATTGTTAGGCACCTTCAAGTCAGATCCAACTCATAGCCACCCTGTATACAACAGAACAAAACACTACTTAACACTGTGCCACACACACGATCATTTTATATTTGAGTCCATTGTTGCAGGCATTTTGTTTCTTCTCATTTTGAGTCATTCTACATCAGGAAATGGAGATGGTTAGACTCTATTTCATATAAATCCACTTCATATAAGATTCCTGTAGCTTCACAATAACTTTGCTGTTACAGATGAGGAAACAGGCCTAGAAAAGTCACTCAGTGTCATATAGTGACTAAGCAAACAGGATTTGTGTCCAGATTTTGTTTGGCTTCCATCTGAGTCGTGTGTGTGTGTGTGTGTGTGTGTGTGTGTGTATTTGTATCTGTATGTATATGTATATGCGTGTGTATGTATAGGTGTGTGTGTGTATATATGCACACATATATTCATATATATACATATATATATACACACATTATGTATATATGTATATATATATATGAAAGGTTTTTTTGAAATAGGGTCTTGCTAAGTTGTGCAGGCTACCTCTGGGCTTAAACTCTTGGTCCTCCTGCCTCAGCCTCCTTCTGAGTTGCTGGGATTACAGGCATGTGCCTCAGCACCCAACTAGGTCTTCTGTTCTTTATGCAATGCTAGGCTGAGCCTCCTTGCCACCCCAGTCAGGGATAGGCCTTCTGTCTTTATGTTTCATGAGTGTATGACACTGAATTATAAACATGCTTGCTCAATCAGTATGCACCTCACAGCTCATTGTGTACTGTACAGAGGGCTACCACCAAATCATTCAAGGACCTAGTTGTAAGTTTTATTTTTATTTATTTATTTATTTATTCATTCATTCATTCATTTATTGTGGTACTGGGGTGCTGTACCCAAGGCCTTGCACATACTTTGCAAGTGCTCTACCACTGGGCTGTACCCCTACCCTCTTTTTTATTTTTTATTTTTATCTTGACACAGGGTATCACTAAGTTATACAAGCTGCCTCTGGCCTCCAACTTGTGATCCTTCTGCCTCTGCCTCCCTAGTTGCTGGGATTACAGGAGTGTGCCACTGTGTCCAGCAATTTTGTGATTTTTTTCACTAGAACTTTTGGAAGTTGAATACTGCAAGCAAATCAGCCTTTTTATTTAGGGGTTAGGATGATGCAGTTCCTTCCCAATATTCTCACCCTAAAGAATGCCACCAGTTGTAACAGGCAGATATTCTCACTTTAGAGTAGAAAGCCTGGAATTGCACCCACAGACTCAGCTTCCAGCTCTGGTTAACATGAAGTTGTTACCTTGGCCATTTCCTTACTGTTGCAGCCTTAAGCAATGCATTTCCAATTTGTGTTAGGGAAGGAGAAACTAAATTGTCTCTAAGAATCCTTCTAGTTGTGATGGCCTGTAATTCTAATTTTACTCCTTCTCTGTCAGTTTTTTTCCCAGCTAAATTTCCAAGTGACCTTGGGTGAGTAACTCGCCTTCAGAACACCTCAGTTTTCTGTCTCTAAAATAGGAGTAATAATGTGGATATTTCTGTAAATAAGTGGTTTAGTCACTTCTTACGGTCCATTTGGAGGACCATAGGGGAGTCCTACTGGGACCTAAGCAGGGCTACCCTGTGCCATCCCATGGTGAATCCATGCCAGTCATAGGAGTGCCAGTGTTTGACAGTGGACAGCAGTCCATCTTCCCTACCACCTTCCTCCTAGCCTCCCTTCCTTTCCTGCCTGGTTGTCTTCCATGTGCAGTCAGGGTGGGCTTCCCAAAACACAGATCTAGTCATGTACATCCCTTGCACAGATACCTTTAATAGCTCCCCTTGGCATTTGTGAAGGCCTGAACTTGGTAGGAGTAGAGGGGAGAAAATGGATGTGAGAAAATTTGTGTAGGTAAAATTGCCTAAACTAGGGGTAAGGGGTATAACTCAGTGGTAGAGCAAATACTTGGTATGTTCAAGACCCTGGGTTCAATTCCCAGCACCCTCCCCCCCAAATTTATCAAAACTAGTACTAATATTATATGCAGTTAAGCTTTCTCTGACTATGCTGTGCCTTGGCTCAGAACTGAAATATAATAATATCACGATGGGTTCCTGGTGATGTGGATCAGTACAGGCAGATCTAGGCCGACACAGTAAAGCAAGTCGAGTTGCCAAGAAGGATACTGGAATCAGCTTTCTTTGTTTGCCTAAAGCAACACTTTTAAAGAGCCCTAGCATTTTCCTTGGTTAAAAAAAGTCTCTTACAGGCTCCGTAGAAGTGCCTCCCCTCATTGCTGTAAACCCTTTTGCCTTCAGATGTTTGCATTCTTCATGGCTCTGTCTGCTGCACTGCTGTTGTGGTGAGAAGTCCATGTTGTTGCATTTGGTCACAGTTTGGTAGGTTCTGAAGAAAAGAGAACAAAGCCCCCCTGCACCTTGCTGGTTGGTCTCTCCAGATTGACTTCTTCCTGATAGCAAGTCTAACAAACACCCCTGGGTGGCCACCACTGTTGACAACTTTAGTAATATGGAGGAGACTGCACTGGAAAAATCCCTGTATTGCAGTTAAAGAGGTCTAGTTTTTAATTCCTGGGATCTGTCTTGTCTTGGTGTGAGACTCTGGAGGATGTGGTTAATCTTTCTGGGTTTTATATTCTTTCCACACAAAGATGGAGAAGCAGGAAAAAATCATGTATAAATTCCTTCCCATTCTAAGATTCCTTTTTTTTTTTTCCTCCTCTACTGGAGGATTTAACCCAGAATCTTACACATGCTTTACAAGTGCTCTACCATTGAGCCATAACCCCAGCCCATATTTTACTTTTTATCTTAAGACAGGGTCTCACTAAGTTATGCATGCTGCGTCTGGCCTTGAACCTGCGATCTTCTTGCTTATGCCTCCCAAGTTACTGGGATTACAGGACTCTGCCACCCCCCCCAGCCCCCTTCTAAGATTCTAAAATAGCGATTCATTTCCTATTTTCTCTGCCAGATACAGCTAGGATGAGGAATGTAAAAGTGAAAATAATAATAAAATTTAATGTTTATTGAGTGTTTAAATATGTGCCATGGGTTGTATTAACCACTTTACATATAGTATCTTGTGAAATTCTAAGAACACCTAGCCTGCAGCCATAGCCCTGTGGCATCGATCCGTCAGATCTCGGAAGCTAAGCAGGGTCGGGCCTGGTTAGTACCTGGATGGGAGACTGCCTGGAAACACCAGAAGCTGTAGGCTTGGGCGAAGGACCTGGCAACCCCCTCCCAAAAATCAATCTGCCATTGAAAATCCTATGCACAGCAGAGAAGCACTGACAATAGTGTTTCCTGTTGTCCAGAGGGTCGCTATGAGTCGGATACCGACTCTATGGCACCTAACAACAACAACAACAACAAGAACACCTTGTGAGATCAGCTCTATCATCAGTATTACTGGCTTTGTGAGAAGACCATCTCTTTTTCCTACCACTGTTTCTGAAAACTAGGTTCCTGTTCTCCTGGGCTGACCTGGAGTCCAGTGGTATGGGGCACCATTTCAAATGTCCTGTCAGGAACAGGTCTGCTGTGGCAGCCGCTGATGTGTTAGCTGCTAGATGTTGTTGTTGTTGTTAGGTGCTGTTAAGTCGGGTCCAACAAATAGAGACCGTCATAAGGCTTTCATTGGCTGATTATTTTGGGATTGCTTTGGAAGTGGGTTGCTATATCCTTCTGTTTTTGTGGTGCTGGGGATCGAACCTGGGTCCTCAGAGAGTGCAGAGCAGAGCTCCACCAATTGAGCTAAACCCCAGTCCCAGTCCCACTGGCTGCTAGATAGAGGTGCCTTAAGACATGTAAGTCTTAATATCCATCTTTCTTCCTTTTTCTTTCTTTCTTTCTCTCTCTCTCTCTCTCTCTCTCTCTCTTTCTTTCTTTCTTTCTTTCTTTCTTTCTTTCTTTCTTTCCTTTCTTCCCCCCCACCCCCATCTCTCTCTCTCTCTCTCTCTCTCTTTCATTTTGAGGCAAGGTCTCACTGTGTAGCCAAGCCTGATCTGGAACTTACAATCCTCCTGCCTCAGCCTCCTGAATGCTAGGATGACAAGTGTGTGTGACCACACCCAGCTCTTTTCTCTTTTTCAATGCTGGGGTTTGAACCCAGATCCTCATCCATACTAAGTATGTGCTTTACACTGAACTATACCCCAGCCCCTGTTTTTTCTTTAAAATAATAATAAAAAATATTTCCACCAATAACAAGACTAAATATATGTCCAATTATTAGGGCAATGGGGTATTGTCTCCAGGATAAAAAAAAAGAATGCAGAAATACACCCACTTATGTATGGTCATTTAATATATGGGATCTGTCTTGTCTTGTGTTACAGAAGTAACCCTGCAGTGTAGTGGTGCTGCATCATTTGATCTGGATGAGTATGTGAAAAAAAGTGACTCTTGACTCCTATTTTACACCATACAAAAATCACTTAAAAATCAATGGTAGGCTGAGGTATATACCTGAGTGGTACAGCACATGCTTAGGATGTATGAGGCCCTGGTTTAGTCCTCAGCACCAAAAAAGAAAAAAAAAAAAAAGGATTGTGGATCTGAACATAAGCTTAAATAATAAAACTAATAGAACATAAAATATAAGAATATCTTCATGGTCTTAAGGTAGGTAGTTTTTGTTGTTGTTTTTGTATTTTTGGCAGTACTGGAGATCAAACCCAGGGCCCTATGCGTACTTGGCAAGTGCTCTACCACTGTGCTGCATCCCAGCCCAAGATTTCTTTCATAGGACACAAAAATCATTATAACCATATAAGAAAAAAAATGAATAAATTGTCCTACTTTAAAAATAAGAACTCTCCAGCTAGGCACCACGACACACACCTGTAATCCCAGTGACTGGGGAGGCAGAGCAAGGAGGATCACCAGTTTGAGGCCAAAGACATCCTTTATAACTCAGCAAGGCCCTGACTCAAAATAAAAGAAAAATTTTAAATGGTGCAAAGTATGTATGAGGCCCTGGATTCAACCCCCAAGTTTCACCAAACAAAAACAAAAACAAAAACAACAAAAACCACAAAACAAAAATCCAAAACAAAACAAAATCCTCATTAAAATAAAAAAAAATGAAAAGGAGAGATACAAAGAGGGTAAAGATGCTTGCATATATATGTGAAAGATCATATGTAGAATATATAAAGATACTTTATAAATCAATAAGAGAAAGGCTAATAATCTAATTTTTTAAATGCGCAGTGGGTTAGGGGTGTAGGTTAGTGGTAGAACCAATGGTACAGCACATGCTTAGCATTCTCAAGTCCCTGGTTTCAATCCCCAGCAGGTAAATAAATAAAATCGGTAAAAACATGAATAGACAGGTTACAAAAGCCAATATCCAAATAGCCACTAAACATGAGAAGGTGCTCAGGATCTACACAGCAAGACTCTGTCTCAAAAACTAAAATAAAGTAAAGTAAAATAAAATAAAAATAAAAACCACATTTCTCTGGATTGGGGATATAGCTCAGTAGTTGAGTACTTGCCTAGCATGCAAGAGCCCCTAGGTTCAGTCTCCAGCACCAAAAATAAATAAGTGAGCATTTTTCTTTTTCAATAAAGCTGGCCAATAGACCTTCATAAACGAATCCAAGGGGCTGAGTGCCATGGATGCACACCTGTAATTCCAGCAACTGTGGAGGTTAAGGCAGGAAGACCGAGAGTTCATGGCCAGAGGTGACCTGCACAATTTAGCAAAAATGCCTCAGAAAAAAAAAATAAAAGGGGCTGAGGGTACAGCTCAGTGGTGGAATGCTTGCCTAGCATATGTGAAGCCCTGAGTTCAACTCTCATTGCTGAGGAAAAAAATAAAAATAAAAAATACTGGGCATGGTGTCACATGCCTGTAATCCCAGCAACTCAGGAGGTTGAGGCAGGAGGATCACAAGTTCAAGGTCAGAGGCAGCCTGTATAACTTTTGAGACCCTGTCTCAAAAAAAAAAAAAAAAAAAAGAAAAGAAAAAGAAAAGGAAAGGAAAGGAAACAAAAGGAAAAGAAAAAAGAAAAAAAAAGTGAAAATATGGGCTCAGTGGTAGAGAGTTTGGAAAGCATATGTGTGGCCCTGGATTCAACCCCCAAGTACTGCCAAAAAAAAAGTTCCTTATTTCTTCTTTCAGTCATATAATTTCTTTAACAAGCCTGGGGTTAGATTATTTTCAGTTGAAAGCTTTTCTTTGTCCTGATCTACATTGTGTTAAATATTATCTTCACAGGCCTCATACTATTTACAGCAAACTGCACAGGTTGATAAGAAGTGAATCAGTAGTTTGTGTGGAAGGGGAAAATAAACAGAAAAGTTATTCTACTTCTCATTTCTCAAAAAGAAGGCTGTATACATAGTTGTAGATTTTCAGAGCTAGGAGATCTAGAAAGAACTAATGTTGAGATTCTTCACTGTTGATTTCTGTAAGATTCTGATGAAAGCTAAGGACTCCCTCCTGGGAAAAACGTACATGTAAAATTTGGCATATACATTTTGGGGGTCAGAGACTCCTTAAAATTCATGTATGGATTCCAGATTAAGAATCTCTTGATCAGCCAGGTATAAGAGCACATGCCTGTAATCCCAGCATTCAGCAGATTTAGGCAGGAGGATCATAAATTGGGGGCCAGCCTGGGTGACATTAATGTAGACCTTGCCTCAAAAAACAAAGCAAACAAACAAAAAAGTATCTATTAATTTTAGGTTAAGTGTAGCTCAGCGATAGAGTGCGTATTCAATCCTTACCACCAAAAATAAATAAATAAATAGGTAAATAAATAAATAAATCTTTTGTCTGGTACAACTCTATTAATTTATACATTGTGAAACAGAGGGATAAGGACAAGAGGTATGTCTCAAAACAAGGTAATAACAGAAGACAGTCACATATATTCTTGTTAAAGTACTGCCAGCAGTGTTCTCTCTCTTTGCACTGGTTGATTTCACAGCCTACTGGTAAGGGAAGCTCCCCATTCCTTCCCAAGAGAACTTCAGTTTGTAGATACAGTAACCTGAGAGAAAAATGGTAAATGATCTTATTTGAAAGATTGATTTTTTTAAAAATCAACATAATGACTGAAGTTCTTGTACAGTACTTTATTTTCTTTCTCTTTTTGTTTTTGTTTAGCCCAAGAAGAAGAGAGGAAAAGTGGAAGTGAGACCCATTAATATGGGGACAGATTATGAATATGGGGTTTTAAACATTCATCTGACTGCATATGACATGACTCTGGCAGAGAGTTATGCCAAGTATGTTCACAATCTCTGCAACCATCTCTCCATTAAAGTCGAAGAAAGGTAAGAAGGATGCCTTTGTACAGGATGTTCTTGGTGTGGATAGCAGGTTCTGCTTTTTTGTTAAGTCAAGTTTTTCTCTCTTTTTTTTTTCCTTCCTTTTTGGTATTGGGGATCGAACCCTGGGCTTCACACCTGCTAGGCAAGCGCTCTACCACTGAGCTAAATCTCCAGCCCTTAAGTCAAGTTTTTGATAAATAATTTACGTGTAGTAAAAGTCACTCTTTTTAGGTATGTAGTCTGCTACAATCAAAATTCAGAACAGCTCCATTAACCCAAGAAGTTCCTTAGTGCCCTTGTGTAGCCAGTCTCCTTCCCCTCCTCCATTCAAGTCCCTGGCAACCACTGATTAGTTTTCTGTCTCTGTATTTTTGTCTCTGGTTTATTTTACTTAGCATAATGTCCTCAGAGTTCATTTATATTGTAACGCATGTCAGCATTTCCTCTCTTCTTTCTTTCTTTCTTTCTTTCTTTCTTTCTTTCTTTCATTTTTCTTTTCTTATGGTACTTGGTGGGTTGAATGCAGGGCTTTATGCGTACTTTGCAAGTACTCTACCACTGAGCTGCATCCCGTCCCCCTTTTACCTTTTTTTCATTTTTTGTTTTTGAGGCAGAGTCTCACCAAGTTATACAGGCTGCCTCTGGCCTTGTCATCTTTCCTGCTTCTGCCTCCCAAGTCACTGAGTTTATAGATGTGTGCCACCAACCCCAGGCTATTTATTTCATTTTTAAGGCTAACTATTCCATTGTATGTATTTTGCTGATTTATTCATCTGTTAATAGACACTTGACTTGCTTCCATATTTTAGCTATTGTGAATAATGCAACTATCAACATGGGTGTACAAATTTTATTGCTGAATAGTATTCCATTGATGAGTTAGACCCTAATTAGCTTATCCATTTACCTTTTGGTATGCATTTGGGCTGGTGCCAAATATTTGTTGGTGATTCCGAATAGAGCTGCAATAAGCATTCTCATAGGAATTTTATGGACATGACTTCTTCTCTCTTGGGTATGTAGCTAGGAATGAGATTTCTAGACTGTATAGTAAGTTTATATTTAACTTTATAAGAAACTACCAAACTGTTGTCCAAAGTAGCTGCACCATATTGTATTCCCAACAGCACTATATGAGCGTTCTGTAACTCCTCATCCTGCTCAACCCTTGTTGTCAGCAATTTTTTAAAAGACTATTTAATAGATATGTAGTCATAGCTTGGGGTGGTTTTAATTTACATTTCCCTAATAATTAATGATGTTGAACATCGTTTCATGATCTTATTTGACATCTGTGCATCTTCTATGATGTCTCTTCAGATCTTTTGTTTGCCTTAAAAATTACATTTTCTTTCCTTTTTTTTTTGGTGGTGCCCAGAATCGAACCCAGGGCCTCACTTATACAAGATAAGTGCTCTATCACTGAGCTATATCCCCAACCCAGGTGTTTCCTTATTATTGAGTTATGAATATTCTTTTTTTTTTTTTTTGGTTTGTTTTAGGTTTTTTGTTTGTTTGTTAATTTGTTTGTTTTTAGAGACAGGATCTCATTGTATAGCCCAGGATGCCTGGAACTTGCTATATAGCCCAGGCTGCCCTTGAACTTGTCTATCCCCCTTCCTTGGCCTCCTGAATACAGGGATTACCAGGCATGTGCTGCCATGCCTGGCCCTGAAAAATTCTTTTTTTTTTTTTTTTTTTTTTGCATTGCTTGGAACTGAACTCAGGGCCTCCTGAATGCTGAGTGAATGCTTTAATACTGAGCCACTCCCCAGGCCTCCTCACTCCTTGCTTTTTATTTTAATGAAAATTCTTTATCTTTTTCAAATATGTATTTTGCAAATATTTCCTTCAAGTTTGACGTATCTTCTTAGTACTGTGTTTTTTGAATAAAAAATTTTATGTTTGATAAAGTGAAATTTATCAGGGTTTTTCTTTTATGGTTTGTCCTTTTGATGTCATACCTAAGAAAAATTTTTTCTTACTCAAGGTCACAAAGATATTCTCCTAGCAATTATATAGAAGTTTTAAAACTATTTTAAGTTCTATGTTAAAATCTGATCTATTTTGAATTATTTTTATATGTGGGCTGAGATTTGGGGTTTATCGTCCTTTCTCTTCTTCTTCTTCCTCCTCCACCTCCTGCTTTCTTCTTTCTTTCTCCCTTTTTTTTTTTTTTTTTTTTTTTTTTTTGTGGTTCTGGGGGTTGAACCTAGGGCCTCGTGCCTGCATGTTTTGCAAGTCCTGGACCACTAAGCTGCGCCCCCAGCCCGTTTTTTTTTTTTTTACTTTTTTGAAACAGGGCCTCACCAAATTACACAGACAGCCTTTGGTCTCGAACTTGTGATCCTCCCGTCTCCGCCTCCTGAGCTGCTGGGATTACAGGCGTGCACCACCGCGCCTGGCCCTTCTTTCTTTTTCTTAAAATTTTATTTCATTTAATTTTTTTAAAAAATATTTTTGATTTTCTGAGGCAAGCCAAGCTGGCCTCAAACTTACAGCAATCCTTCTGCCTCTGCCTGATGAGGGCTGGGATTGAAAGTATGTGCCCCAGCACTTTTTTTTTTTTTTTTTAAAGTACAAAGAGGAGTGAGTTTATTGAGAGAAACAGGAAAGATTACATTCTAAGGCAGACCACAGAGTCTGCTGCTCAAGAAGGAGTCACCCTTTTTAAAATATGGCTTTCCAGTTGTTTCAGCACCATTTGTTGAAAGGATTTTCTTTCTCTGCTGAATAATCTTAGGACCTTTGTTGACAGCCAGTTGACTATGTGTCATGCATGTCTATTTCTCAACATTGATGTATAGATCTATGCTAATACCAATGCCGCATTCCTTTGATTACTTAGTTTGATTACTAGAATGCTAACTTTGGTTTTTTGGTGGTGTTTTTTTTTTTTTTTTTTTTTTTTTTTGTCAAATTATTTTGGCTATGATGGTCCTTTGGTTTTTCCTTTAAAAATTTAGAATTGTTAATGTTTACAGAAAAGAGATTAATAGGGTTTTTTGGGATTGTGCTCAATCTATAGACCAATTTGGAGAGAATTGAAATTTCAACATAATATTTTTTTCCATTTATTTAGGTATTTGTTGCTGGCTGTCCTTTTCACATCCTCTTTGGATTTGTTGGAAAACTGCAGGAGAGAGGAACTAACATTTATTGACTAGCTACTCCAGGCCAGACACTTCACATGTCATGACCTGTGGTTTGTCTTGTTGTTCTTTGGTGCTGTGGAGTCAGGTCTGATTCACAGAGACCCTATGTATAACAGAACAAAACACTCCCGAACATTGTGCCATGCATGGCACTATGTCAGTGCATCTCATCTATTCATAGGGTTTTCAAGGGCTGTTTCTTTCAGGATTGTTTTGGGAACGGACTGCCAGATTCTTCTCCCATTTTTGTGGTGTTGGGGATTGAACCCTGGGCCTCAGAGAGTGTAGAGCAGCACTCTACCCACTGAGTTAAACCCCAGGCCCATGGTCTGTCTTAAATAACATTAAATCAAATGGTTAGGAATTTCTTCCCTTTTTAATTCTCACTCAACCAAATTATGTCAAGGAGAAATTCCCAGAAATTCCCAGTGCTGGTATGTCCTTAACACTGACCTAGCATATCCTAATCTTTGTAACAGAGAGGGGACTTTAGGCTTAGAATCTTTGGTAAGCACTAGTATTGAGATACAACTTTATAAGATTATTTTGTTTTCATTGTATTTATTTTTAACTCACCTTCTGTTTATGATAGCTGATGCTGATTTTCCACTTACAATCATGATATAAAGTTAGACTTACTGATGTATAATTTACATTCAGTAAAATTCATCCATTTAGGGAACAATTCAATGAGCTTTGACTAATGCATATAGTAAATATCATCATAATAAAGATAAAGAACATTTCCATCATCCCAAGAAGGTTCCTGCCTCCGTAATCAGTCCTTTTTCCACTCTAAGTCTCTGTTAATTGCTGATATAATTTCTGTCTCTATAGTTTTGTCTATGGGAGAAGGACCTGGCAATCTACTCCCAAGGCAGTCCCGAAAACAATCTGCCATTGAAAACCCTATGAGGGTCGCTATGAGTCAGATACCGACTCGACAGCACCTAACAACAACAACAACAACAACAATAGTTTTATCTTTTTCAGAATGTCATAGAAATTAAAGTGTAGCATTTTCCCTTTTGAGTATGGCTTCTTTTACTTGGCATAATATATTCAAGATTCATCCACATCATTGCCTATGTCAAGTACTAGTTTGTTTCTTTTTGTTATGGAGTAGTAGTTCACTGAAAAGATGTACCACAGCTTCTCTGTTTACTGATTGTAGGATATTTGTGTTGTTTTCACTTTTGGCAATTATTTATAAAGCCACTATAAATGTATACAGGTTTCTATGAAAACATAAATTTTCTTTTCTCTAGGGGTATGCTTGTTGGGTCAAATGGTAAGTGTAGTATATGTTTGAATTCATAAGAAACTGCAAAACTTTTCCAAAATGACCATACCATTTTACTTTCTCACTAACAATGTATAAGAATTCCTAGTTGTTCTACATCTCTAATTTCTTTTTAAAATTTAATTTTTAAAGTGAGTTAATTAAAAAATATTTAGTAAATAATAGATTAGGTAGTTGGCCATTATGGCAAAGCAATGCATACCTCATATGTTGGGTGTACAAAAATTATACTTTCTTACTCCTTCGTTGTTGTTGTTGTTGTTAGGTGCCGTTGAGTCGGTATCTGACTCATAGCGACCCTCATAGGGTTTTCAATGGCTGACTGTTTCGGGATTGCCTTGGGAGTGGATTGCCAGGCCCTTACTCCCATTTTTGTGGTGCTGGGAATTGAACTTGGGACCTCAGAGACTGCAGCGCATCACTCTACCAACTGAGCTAAATCCCAGCCCCTTTCTTACTCCTTCAACAGTAGTATATTCCCAATTTACAGACCAGGGATGAAGGATTGGAAAGACCAAAAGTCACAGAACCAGTAAGTTACCTCAACCTAGTTCTGCATGATTCCCATATTTTTAATTATAGGGTCTTACTTTAAGTCCTCAAGTCAAATTTGAGCTCTCAAATCTTTATGACTTAGAGTGCAATGGCTAAAAAGCTCTTTAGAAGATTTGATAATAAGCTATGACTTTACCTCTCTTAGCTGAAAGTACTTCAGTTCTTTCAAGCCCAGAAATGTGCTTTATCTCTTTTTGATGCCCCAGAGAGTTAACACTTTTAGCACTTGACACACATCTCTGTCCTGTCACTTAGTGCTCTGGGCTGTAAGGATCTATTCATGTGTCAGCCCCCCTTCCCTTTGAATGCATTCCCTCTAGATGGGGACTGTGTTCTTTGTTTCATTAGCACCTAACACAAAGCCTGCTACGTGGGAGACATTCAGTTATTATTGAAAGAATGACAGATCCTTTTCTGTGTTTTTTGAGACAGGGTTTCACTGTGTAGCATAGGCTGTCCTGGAACTCTATAAGTAGACCAGTCTGGCCCCAAATTTGCATCAACCCTACTGCCTCATCTTCCCGAGTGCTGAGGTTACAGGTGTGTGCCATCACACACAAGTAGGAATGATAGATTTTTTAATATGCCTACAAATCCTGTGGCCTGAAGAGGTAGCCCTGTGGCATCTGATCCCATCAGATCTCGGAAGCTAAGCAGGGTTGGGCCTGGTTAGTACCTGGATGGGAGACCACCTGGGAACACCAGAAGCTGTAGGCTTGGGAGAAGGACCTGGCAACCCCCTCCCAAAAATCAATCTGCCATTGAAAACCCTATGAACAGCAGAGAAGCACTGACAATAGTGTTTCCCCTGTTGTACAGAGGATCACTATGAGTCGGATACCGACTCGACGGCACCTAACAACAACAACAAATCCTGTTGCATAGTACACATTTCCTTAAGTTTAGTCAAAGTACTTTTAATGAATCAATTCAAATACTATTGATTGAACCTCTTCTTGGTATGTGGTAGTCACTGTACTAGACATTCTCACTGGAGCGTGCTAAGGCAATTTCAGGGAACATGCACAGTGCACACACATATGCATGCACATACATGCACATCAAGAGAAATAATTATAATGTGAAAGGTGGTACATGGAAAATAAAGTTCAGTGTCAGTTCAAGGTGGAAGAGTAGCACAGTAATTTAGAATGATGGTTCTCAATGTACCACTTCAAGGAGATAGATACCAGGGTTTATGCCAAAATGTACATTAATATTTTGCTTCCTTCATCAAGAAACTCTTGCTACTAAAGAATTTTTGGCTGAATTAAACAGTTCATTTAATGACTTGTGCATGTTATCTTGTCATGAAATAATGACAATTTGTTCACTAGCAGCTTATCTATAACCACACTTGGAATAACAAGTAGCTTAGAATATAAGCTCTCCAAAAAACATAAAAATATAAATAAATAAATAAATAAATAAATTCAACTAATTAAAAAAAGAGAGAGAGAATATGAGCCCTGTGGACTCATGCCTAAAATCTCAGCTCTTAGGAGGCAGAGGCAGGAGGATCACTACAAGTTCAAGTCAAGCCTGGTCTACACAGCAAGTTCCAGGCCAGCTGGAACAACATAATGAGACCCTGTGTCCAAAAAAATAAAAAGAAAAAGAAATGATTTTTAAAAAAAGACAAAAGAATACATGCTCTGGAATCAAATTGAAGGTGATAATTTTTCTATTTGAGTTCTGAAAACTCAGTAAGATAGTACATGGCAGTACTTGGCATAGATGCAGGAACATTGTAAACACTCTGTAAATAATGTATTATTATTAATAGTTAATGAAGGCTTTTTCAGCTGGCCAAGATTAGGGGTAGCTTCTTAGAAATTGGGAAACAAGGAGAAATTAAATGTCATTCACAGAGCGTTATTGCCATACGGACAGTGGGTCATTTCCCTAGGATACTCTTTTTAAAATTTCAGAAGGACACTGGGTTTAGCTTAGTTGGTAGAGTACTGCTCTGCACTCTCTGAAGCCCTGGGTTCGATCCCCAGCACTGCTAAAAATTTCAGAACTCTTTTTAAAGATGCTGCTTTAGCTGGGCACAGTGGTGCATGCTTGTAATCCCAGTGAATCGGGAGCTGAAGGCAGGACGATCACGAGTTTAAGGCCAGAGGCATGTGTGAGGCCCTGAGTTCAATTCCTAGCTACCCCCTCCTCCACACACACAAAAGACGCTGCTTTGAAACAAACCTAGCACCAAGCTGGGCACGGTGTCCCATGCCTGTAATCCCAGTGGCTCGGAAGGCAGAGGCAGGAGGATCTCAAAAAGTAGAAAAAAAAAAATGGGCTGAGGGTGCAGGTCAGTGGTCCAGCACTTGCAGAGAATGCAAGGGTGAGGCCCTGGGCTCAACCCCTAGTACCACAAAAGCAAACAAACAAACAAAACACATAGCACCCTATAATCCTACCTACTCAGGAGACTAAGGCAGGAGGATCACTTGAACTCAGGAGTTTGAGACCAGCCTGGGCAGCATATCAAGGCCCCCCCCCACACATTCTTAAAACTTTAAATAAATAAATAAATAAGAACAACCCATTTGTAAAACTTCCTGGCAGCATATGAATGAAAGCAGGAAGACAGTAACATTTGTTGAGCACTACTGTCAGCTAGGCACTCTGGAAAAGCTAAGTACTTTTGTGTGTATTATCTTACTTAATTTAAACAAGTACCTTGGACCTACTGGACCAAAATACCAACTCTGGAATCCAACTGCCTGGGTTTTACTCTTGCTCTGCAGCATTCTTACTGTGTGATACTAGGCAGTTTACTTAACCTCTTCGTGCCTTGGTGTCCTCATCTGTAAGATGAGGTTAATAAAAGTACTTAAAATTAAGGGAGCTAATATATTTAAGGGCTCGGATTTAGTTCAGTTGGTAGAATGCTGCGCTGCAGTCTCTGAGGTCCCGAGTTCAATTCCCAGCACTGCAAAAATGGGAGAAGGACCTGGCAATCCACTCCCAAGGCAATCCCGAAACAGTCAGCCATTGAAAACCCTATGAGGGTCGCTATGAGTTGGATGGCACCTAACAACAATGCTAACAATATATTTAAAGTGCTTAGAGCTATGTCCAGCAACTATTACCTGCTATTATTTTATTTATTTATTTACTTATTTTAGACAGATTTTTCTGTGTGGACCTACCTGGCCTGGAACTTTCTATATAGCACAGGCTGGCCTTGAACTTGAGATCCTCCCTCCACCTCCGGTGTGTGGGGATTACAGGCATGTGCCACCCCACCTGGCTCAATTATTATTAATATAATAGAAGCTTGCATATTGTCCTACACCTAACTAGTGGCAAGTTCTGGATTTGAACCCACTTTTTTTCTAATTCTTGATTCTTCTAATAGGCTTTCCACATAGCACTTGTTGTTGTTAGGTACCATTGAGTCAGTATCTGACTGGTAGCGACCCTACGTAAGGTAGGCAAAACACTATTGTCAGTGCTTCTCTGTTATTCATAGGGTTTTCAGTGACTGATTTTTGGGAGTGGATTGCCAGGTCCTTCTCCCAAGCCTACAGTATCTGGTGTTTCCAGGTGGTCTCCCATCCAAGTACTAACCAGGCTCTACCTTGCTTAGCTTCTGAGATCTGATGTGGTGGGTGGGGGATGGGGGTGGGGGAACAGACACTACAGTGCTACAGCTGTAGGCATATAACACTTAGGGTGATCTTTCTGGAACGGAAATGTGATTATGTCTTTCCCCTGCTTAACATGCTTCCTACTCCCTTCTTACTTCATAGCTTCCTACTCCCTTAGGATCAAAATAGAAGTTTTGCCTGTGGCTTGCTAAGTGCTCCATGGTGTGGGTTTGTCTCTGTTACTTTAATTATACTTCTCTTTATTTCTCCTTGTGCCTCCAGTTACATTGGCTTTGTTTTTGTTGATTTCCACTTCAAGATCTTTGCATATGCTCTGGAAAGCTTAGTATAATCTTCTGCCTTCACCTAACCAACCCCTCCTTTTTTCTTAGGTGTCATCTTGAATGTTACTTTTTCAGGGAAGCTTACTAAATTAGGTCCTTATGTCATATAATCCTTATGTAACTTTCCTTTCTTAATATGCATTCTCTTTCCTTGTACTTATTTGACTATGAATGGTCTTTCCTATTAGAGTCAAAGTTCTGTAAGACAAGGGCTATTTCTGTCTTCATTGTGGTCTAATGTAAGACCTGGCCTAGAACCTGACACATTCTTGTTTTTGTTGTTAGGTGCTGTCGAGTCGGTATCCGACTCATAGCGACCCTCTGTACAACAGGGGAAACACTGTTGTCAGTGCTTCTCTGCTGTGCATAGGGTTTTCAATGGCAGATTGATTTTTGGGAGGGGGTTGCCAGGTCCTTCTCCCAAGCCTACAGCTTCTGGTATTCCCAGGTGGTCTCCCATCCAGGTACTAACCAGGCCCGACCCTGCTTAGCTTCCGAGATCTGACGGGTCACACGCCACAGGCTACCGCTGCAGACTTGACACATTCTAGGCACTGAATAAATATTTGTTGATTTGTATTTAGTTCTAATAAGTACGGATATGCTTCCTAGAACAGTGGGATGGATGATGTGCTGTTTTATGCTTCTTTCCTGGGTTTTTGCTTTAGATATCTCAGAGCATAAAGAGCTGAGATTTTTTGTTTTTATTTTTTGAGCTGTTTGTTTGGAACAATTCATTTTTCTGCATTGATTGAGGTTTTCCAACTGTTTGCTGTTCAGAAATGAGTTTCTTTTCTTCTTATTTTCATTTCATTTTGATCCATTTTTCCTCTTGAGTGAAGGCTGAAGTATGGAGATGATGGTTGTGACCTTGAGTTGGAATTGAGAGTAGTTTACTGGCTTTTGTTCTGTACATAGTATAAAGTGCTGCAGCTGTTTCTCATGCAGGAGGGGGAGAAAGAGGCTTTGCCTGTGGATCTCCTGATTTGCCTACATCCTTTGCTGAGCAGCTGCCTGGGGAGACAGAAATTCCATTCATCTGACAGCAGCTTCTAGGCCTGAAGTTGACCAGTCTCTGCTCAGTGGAGAATGAAAGCATCACTCATCATCACTTGCTGTGAAATATTCTTTCTTCAGGGCATCAAACCTGCGGGGGGAAAGAAAAGTGGGTTTGGGTTTGCATGCAGGTTCAGTGTGTTAAAATTCAGAGGTTCAAGTTCAGTTTGGTTTTAAATCCTATGTGTAGGCAGCAGGGCTTGAAACTGAATCTGAACCTGAAGCCTACACCTGTACCAGTTCAAGCATTTAAAAAACTTTTTCTGAACCCAAACCTGAACTTGACCCAGTAAAAAATTTGGTTCAGGTTCAACTTTTAATTTTGGGGGGAGGAGTATCAGTACTACTTAAAAATTGGAAAAAAGAATGAGAAAAATTTTATTTGTGTATCTACACGTGTTGTTAGGTGTCATCAAGTTGGTCCCACTCATAGTGACCCTACGTACAGCAGGCGAAACAGTATTGTTAGTGCTTCTCTGCTATTCCTAGGGTTTTCAATGGCTGATTGTTTTTTGAGAGTGGGTTTCCGGGTCCTTCTCCCAAGCCTACAGCACCTGGTATTCCCAGGCAGTCTCCCATCCAAGTACTATCCAGGCCTGACCTTGTTTAGCTTCTGAGAGCTGACAGGATCAAATGCCACAGCAGTAGGGCTGCAGGCTCTATATACATAGGATTAAAAATTTAAACCTGAACTCAAACTAAACTCAAACCGTCTAAATTTTAACTTTTTGTTTGTTTGCTTGTTTGTAGTACTAGGTGTTGAACCAAGGGCCCCACTACCATTATGGACTAATCCTCTAATTGTGAACCCCCAATAAATATTTCTTCCCATAAGTTTGCTTTGGTCCATTTCTGTGCCACAGCAAAGTACTGGCTGTCTAATACACCTAAGGAGACAAGTTTGTTTTTTGGTTTTTTTTTTTTTTTTTTTGCAATACTGGAGGTTGAATCTAGGCTCTTGCGCTTGCATGCTTTGCAAGTACTGTACCACTGAGCTGCACCCCCGGCTCATTTTTTTACTTTTTGTGCTTGCTAAATTACAGATTGCCTCTGGTCTCAAACTTGTGATCCTCTTGCCTCTGTCTCCTGAGTTGCTGGGATTACAGGCATGTGCCACCGCTCCTGGCAATTTAACATATTTAACTGAACCTGAACCCAATTTCCCAGTTTGAAACTCTTTCTTACCTCTTTTTTTTTTTTTTTTTTTTTTTTATAATCTACTTTCAAAAACAATTGAGGCATAACTTTTTGCTTGTTTGCTTGTTTTTGTTGTTTGATTGTTTTTGCAGTGCTCGGGATCAAGCCCCAAGGCCTTACACATGGTCCCCAAAGGGAGCACTGTTTTGTTAATTGGGTTGACTCTTAAAATTCAATTATTTTAGTTCCTCCTTTCTGTTTTTGCTGTCTGACCATGCAAGTAATGTTTATTGGAGAAAAACTAGAAACTACAGAAGAGTGTAAACACTGAAGAAAAACTACCTGTACTCTTATCACTCAAAGGTCTATTTTACTTTGAAATGCCCAAGTTCCCGGCATTTCTTTATTAAACTATGTCTGGTTTTCTATTTTTTTCTTTTTTTCAATACTGGGTCATTGAACCCAGGGCCTCATGCCTGCATGCTTTGCAATTGCTGTACTACTGAGCAGTACTCCCAGCCCATTTTTTTGCTTTTTATTTTGAGACAGGTTCTCTCTAAAGTACTCAGACTGCCTCTGGTCCAAAACTCGCCATTCTCCTGCCTCTGCCTCCTGAGTCACTGGGATTACCTGTGTGAGCCGCCATGCCCAATTTTATATCTGGTTTTCTGTTGACTCTCTTTGAGGGCCTCTCCTGCCTCCTTGGCTTTGTAGACACTGCTGACTTTCTTGGAATGCCACAAGGAAAGTATCTAAGCTCATTCTTTACAACTTGATAAGTCAGTCCTTTACCTGGGAAGCCTTCCCTGAGCCACTTTTCTCTCCCTCTCGTTCTTATATTGTTTAGCACATGCTGTCATTGCCCTTCTGTTACTGAGGTGCAGATATTTGCATACTTACCTGTCTTTTGACAGTTCTTTGAGGGCATAGACTGTATTTGTCCCCATGGTGCCTATAACAGAACAGGCTATTAGTAAATGTTGGTTGAAGAAATAAATAAACAAATCAGTAAAATCTTAACTGAAGTAAGTATTGAAGTATGAAACCCATGATTAGTGGGAGGGGTGGGCAACTACTACTTTAGTGAGTCAGCCTTATCTGCAGAATGCCAAAAAAAAAAAAAAAAAAAAAATCACGTTAGAGTGCTTTTATTTTCTGAAAGATTTTTTTTGTGACACTATGTGGTTGAACCCAGGGCCTCACACATGGTAGGTAGGTGTTCCACGACTGAGCTGCACCTCTAGACCCCCTTTAAAAATTTTTTTTATTCTGAGGCAGTGTTTCTTTACATTTTTTAAGCTGCCTTTGGCCTCAAATTCAAAATCCTTCTGCCTCAGCCTCCCAAGTTGTTGAGATTATAGGTGTGTACCACAATATCAGGCTTTTTGAAAGGTTTTACATAATTGTTTTATTTCCATAGACTCCATAAGAAGTCTATGATTGTGTCCCCAACTTTTTTTTTTTTTTTTTTTTTTTTTTGCGGTACTGGGGGTTGAACCCAGGGCCTCGCGCCTGCATGCTCTGCAAGTGCTGGACCACTGAGCTGCACCTCAGCCCATTTTTTTTTTTTACTTTTTGAGACAGGGTCTCGCTAAATTACGCAGACTGCCTCTGGTCTCGAACTTGCGATCCTCCTGCCTCCTCCTCCCGAGCCGCTGGGATTACAGGCATGCGCCACCATCCCCAACTTTTTTTTTTAACATCAGGAAGTTATTACCATATTTGAATTGCAGGAAAAGATCAGAGAATGTGCTGAAAAGTGGAAGAAGATGTTATTTAGAGAGGCTACCTGAAAGAGTTTGCAATACCCCAGCATTTACTGACTATTTAACAGGGCAAAGGACCTCGCATTTGTGAATATAGGAAACTTACTTATGTAATTCCTTTAATCATTGTAACAACCCTATGAAATAGGATTTTTTTTTAATTTTTAATTTTTAATTTTTATTTCTTATTTATTTTTGAGACAGGGTCTTTCTTTGTAGCTCAGGCTCCCAGGCTGGCCTGGAACTCACTGTGTAGCCCAGGCTAGCCTCAAACTCACAGCAGTCCTCCTGCCTTGTCCTGCCAAGTGCTGGAATTACAGGTGTGTGTACCACACCCAGCTTGAACTAGGTATTATTATTCTCATTTTACAACTAAAGAAACTGAGACCAAGAAGGCTGAATTAGTTTGTCCAAGTTCAAGTACATAAGAATTGTAAGAGCCAAGCTTTAACTCTAGGACCATCATGTTTTTATTCCATTTCCTATTACACTAAACTTCCTTTTATAGAGGTCCATCTGTCTCTTGCTATATGTGATGAAACTTTGTAAGGCATGAATAATCAGGAATCCTACTTATCTTTCTTTAATTTACAGTATCTTTAGTTTGATTAACTGGTAAGCTGAACACAACACTAATACCATATTTCTAACCATATTTCTATGTAGTCATTAGCCTGCAGCTATACCACTGTGGCGTCCAATCCTGTCAAAATCGTGGGAGCTAAGCAGGATTGGGCCTGGTTAGTACTTGGATGGGAGACCACTTGGGAACACCAGGTGCTGTAGGCTTAGGAGAAAGACCTAGCAACCCATTCCCAAAACCCAGTCAGCCATTGAAAACCCTGGAATAGCAGAGAAGCACTGACAATAGCTTTTTGTCTGTTCTACATAGGGTCATTATGAGTCGGGCACTGACTTGATGGCACCTAACAACAACATGTAGTCATTAGTTCAGTCCTGTCTCATCACTAATAGGTTGGGATTTATCTCAGTTGGTAAAGTGCTGCTTCATACTCACTGAGGACCCAGGTTCAATCCCTACCCAGGTTCGATCCCCAGCACCACAAAAATGGGAGGAGAACATGGAAGTCCACTACCAAAGCAATGCTGAAAAAATCAGCCATTGAGAACCCTGTCAAGGTCTCTATGAATCGGACATGACTCGATGGCACCTAACAACAACATCAATCTCTCATCACTACACTTGATCCTCATAATTGTATATTGATATAGGCCTAGATTGTAATTTTATTTATACATGAAACAACTGAGGCCCAGAGAGGAGAGTAACTTACCTTAATAAGTATTGCTCATACATGGCACACTCCAAGTCCAGTGTTCTTTTTCCTGCAGCATGTTGATATGCTGGAGCTGATATAGTAACAGTATGGTAACAGCTGGGACAGTAGTTCTTAATCCAGGTAGTTGATCAAATGTTTGGCAGTATTTTGTCACCACTTGAGGGGTATTAGTGGCATCCAATGGGTACAGGCAGGAATGTATAAAGCAGCCTCTATAACAAAGAATTACCTGGTCTAGAATGTCACTAGGACTGAGACTGAGAAATTTTGTTCCAGAACTATTGGATTTGTTGCTTTATTTCTCTGGAACAAGTGAAATACCCAAGGTTGACCTCCAAAGCATAACTAATGATGGGCTTGATTCTTTTGGAACTGGCTGTTCTTTAGTAGCAGCTTGTTGTTGTTGTTGTTGTTGTTAGGTGCCATCAAGTCAGTGTCTAACTCATAGCGACCCTCCATACAACAGGTAAAACCTACTGTCAGTGCTTCTCTGCTGTTCATAGAATTTTCAATGGCTAATTGTTTTTTTTTTTTATTTGTTTGTTGTTTTGCTTTGTTTTTGAGAGAAGGCTGCCAAGTCCTTCTCCCAAGCCTACAGCACCTGGTGTTCCCAGGCAGTCTCCCATCCAAGTAGTAACTAGGCCTGACTCTGCTTCCAAGATCTGATGGGATTAGATGCCACAGTCTTACAGCTGCAGGCTAGTAGCAGCTAGTGTTTATTAATCACCAGGTTTTATTTAGAGTATTATATTAAGCATGGTTGAGGATGCAGAAAAGTATTAGATATGGTTTATCCCTCAGGAAGTTTAGAGAATTGAAGAGGAAAAGGGTATCTAGTTTCTTTATTTCTGGCTACAGATAAATATCCCCTAGATTCTAGGTGCTACTACATGTAGTGGGGCTGGGATTTAGCTCAGTTAGTAGAGCACCGCTCTATAGTCTCTGAGGTCCCAGGTTCAATTCCAAGCACCACAGAAATGGGAGAAGGAGGTGACAGTCCACTTCCAAGGCAACCCGAAACAATCAGCCATTAAAAACCCTATGAAGGTCGCTTTGAGTTGGATACAACTCTACGGCACTTAACAACAACAACTGCATGTAGTGGTGGCTATACTCATAGATGATCCTGCTGGCTTAAGTGGATGCTCTCAACAGCTAACTCTTCTTCTACAGTTATGCGATGCCCACCAAAACCATGGAGGTGTTGCAGCTGCAGGACCAAGGCAGCAAAATGGTTCTGGACTCAGTCCTTACCACCCATGAGCGAGTAGTTCAGGTAGGCACTCGGGGAGAACTTCAAATGTATTTGCTTTTCTGATTCTCTGCCTCTGTTTTTTCTCCTAATGGCATGCCCTTTTCTCCCTCTTGTTTTCTGCTCTTGAATGATGGTATAATCCAGAGTTCAGTTCTTCACCCCTCCATCTCTCTTTTTATGCAGTGTTATTCATTCCCTCAGCCTCAGTGACCATCATTATATACTGGTAGCCCATGAGTTTGGAGGATCACAAGTTCAGGGACAACCTGGGCTACATAACAAGAACCTAACTCAAAAAGCCAGAAAAGGAAAGAGGGCAAATATATATATATATAAAAATAATAATATATATATATATATATATATATATATATATATATATATATATATATGTGCCTGGCCTGTTAGCTGAGCTTCGAATCCAACCCAATACCCTAGTTGTCCACTGGACTTCTTTTCTGTAATCCTCCCCACCTTTGAGCCTAATGATTGACCCTTCATTCTTTTCTGGTGCCCATTCATTCACCAAATTTCTTAGCTTCTGCCTCTTAAAAAATCTTTCAGATCCTTCACTTCACTTGATTCCAACACCAATGTGATGATGTCGTTTTCTTGCTTTGAACCTTTAAATGGCTTCCTGTATACCTGGCAGTTATTCTGGTGGTTTTTTTTTTTTTTTTTTTGATACTTGGAGGTTGAGTCCAGGGCTTCACACATACTTTTGCAAATGCTCTACCATTGGTCTGTATCTCCAGCCCATTTTTTATTTTTATTATTTTGAGTCAAGTTTCACTAAGTTCACAAGCTGCTCTGGCCTCAAATTCATGATCCTTCTGCCTCCACCTTCCAAGTCACTGGAATTACAAGTATGTGAAACTGCACCCAGCATTGTCCTCTGTTTTTTTCCTGCACAGATAGGTAACAACTATACCATCATGAGGGTGCCCAAAGTTATTAAAAACTTACCACTTTCCAGCTCTAATGTCACCTTCCTTTTTATAACTTTATTGAGATGTAATTGACATATTACCCAATTTACTCATTTAAAGTATACAATTAAATAGTTTTTAGTATATTCAAAGAATTATGCAGCCATCACTACAATCAATTTTAGAACATTTTCATCACTCCAAAATAAACCCTGTATCCATTATCAGTTACTCTTCTTTCCCAGTCCCACCTCCCCAGCCCCTTGTAACCACTAATCTTTTTGTTTCTATGGATTTACCTCTTCTAGGCATTTCATTTAAATGGAATTGTACAATATATGGCCTTTTGTGTCTGGCTGCTTTCACCTGGCATCATGTTTTCAAGGTTTATCCACATTGTAGCACAATCAGTACTTCATTCATTTTATGACCAAATAATATTCCATTGTGTGGACTTATATATACAATTCCATTATATCTGCCCTCTTTTCTTTCCTGGCATTTTGAGTTAGGTTCTTATTATATAGCCCAGGCTGGCCTTGAACTTGTGATCCTCCAGCCTTAGCCTCCAGAGTGCTAGGATTACAGGCATGTGCCCACACTAAGCTCTTGTAGTCTCTTCTTGCCAGTGAAGAAACATACCAGCAAGGCAGAAAGAGGAATGTTAAGAGAGGAACACCTAAATTGAAACATGCTAGTTTTTAAAAATAAAGTTCTTTAAATAATCTCAGAAATAAATTATTTGTAATATATCTTATGATGGATCTTACTTGCCACTAAGACCATTGGATAAAGTATGAATTCTATAGCACTCAGATGCCTTTATCATAAAGATACCTAGCATCTGAGTGCTACAGAATTCATACTTTATCTCCTGATGTTCCTTTTTATATCCATTCATTCCAGCCATATGTAGAGCTAGTTTTAATTCCCTATTATACATCCACATTTTATTGAATACTGTTTATATCCATTCATTCCAGCCATATGTAGAGCTAGTTTTAATTCCCTATTATACATCCACATTTTGTTGAATACTGTTCAATATCTTAAAAACTTTCCATGCTACTGTTGAATTCTCCCAGTTTAATCTTGTTTTTCTTCAAGACTCCACCCAGGTGTTACCTTCTCTGGTAACTTTGACTTTCCCTGACTGAATTGGTAGGCATTTCTCTTGTGAGTCCTTGAAGCACCCTGCATGCCTTTCTACCACACATCTGGTTCACCTGTGGATTCTCAGGACAATGTCTGACACCAGTCAGCACCCAGCCCGTGTGTCACACACACCTGAGTTACATTAGAAAGTCAGGCTGGGCTTGATTACTTCCTGTTTCAGTTATGACATTCCTGCCTACAGGATCAGATATTGGCAGTGACCATCTAAGCAAGTAAACACCTTGTCAAATGGCAAGAGAAATCCTGCAGGGGTGAGACTCAGAAACAAACCAGCTCTAGGTGTTAATCCCTTTCCCTACTGGAGCTAGCATTTGAGCCCAGGCCATGTCTGTCCAATCAGCTGGCTGTCAGTTCTTTCTCTTAGAGCATCTTCTTCCATTTTACAGATCAGCGGTTTGAGTGCTACATTTGCAGAGATTTTCCTGGAAATACTGCAAAGCAATCTTCCTGAAGGAGTCAGATTGTCAGTGAGAGAGGTAGGTGCTAGTTTGGGGAGAGGCCCTCTGGTGGCATACTTGTGCTCAAAATGAATGCTCAAAGGATGAAGAATGTCTAGACTGCCTGGCTTTTGAAACAAGAGAGAAATGGAGATGATTCAGCCCAAATAGTAATCAGGAGAGGTGTGCAAACTGATGGTACTGTGATTATTATTCTGGCAGTTCTGAGGCATCAGGGATGATGTATTTTGTACTATACGAGCTGACATCCATAAATACATCCTGATGTTAGAAGAGAATCCATGACACCCCAAATTCTCTCCTTTCTGGCAGTTGGATGACAGAAAGAACATGTTTTATGACTCTATACAGTATAATAAATCAGAACACAAATGGAAAATATACTTTAGAGAGACACTTTCAAGACCTTCAAGGCTTGATGATAGCCTGATTGAATATATCCAGTAAAGAGTGCCTGTCAGAGGAGGTTTGGTCAGGCATGGAAAGCTTGAAAAACATTAGGAAACTTAGCCTAAATACTGGGTATCCTCCTTCTTACACACATTCATCAGGTTATATTAGTCTGGTGCTACTGCTTCATCCATCTCCACACACACACAAGCACACACACACACACACACACACACGCACAATTAACAGCATCTTGACATTAGTTTTTTACATGTCTGTCCTCTCACACCAGACTGAAGGCAAAGAGGAAGTCTGATTCAACTTTGAATCCCTGGTTCCTCCTAGAAGTCTGGGACATGGTAGCTACGATGAGAATTAGCTGAATCTGAAACATTCTCTGAAGAGCTAGCTGATGGGCTCTTTTTGGATGCTGTGTAACTAAAAACTGTATAGTAATTACCACTTAATTTCTTTTTCTTCTCCCCAGCATACTGAAGAAGACTTCAAGGGAAGGTTCAAAGCTCGGCCAGAACTGGAAGAACTGCTGGCCAAGTTGAATTAGCTATTGGAGACCCGTTCATACTGGCACTGCTGATATTGAGACTCAAAGAGAAGAGCTTCCTGAGTGATCAGAGTTAAACAGGAGACTCTTAACTATTAGAGTTCATAACTACCAATTCCCACACCAGGAATGCTTCCTCTTCTCTGAGGCATGGCTGTGCTTGCAAATTGTTACCACTTACTTTGAGAAAATCCTGAGTTATCCTTCATCTGATGAAAATCTGCTGCAGCTGCTGGTGTGTGCGCGTGGGCATGCCTGCACATGTATATGTGGGGGAGGCGGGAGAAAAGAAAGGAGAAGGAAAGAAGAAAGTCTGGCATACTATGGAGTTTCTTTAAATAAAGGATTCTTTTTTCTCTTTGTCTTGTGCTTTAGCAAAGAAGCATGTTCTCCTTCCATATATTGGAGATAGGCTCGATGTTGATACTAAAGTCACAGTAGAATTAAAAATTTTAAGTTTTATCTCAGCAAGGCCAATTTTCTCTTTGCAAAAAGGGCACTGGCCATGAGTCTAGTTGGCAAGCCAGCACATGGATGAGAAGTCAGTCTGGTTTTTTATTTCCTAATGCAATCCCTGTGACTGGGTCTCACCCAATTGTTTAGGGTTTTGACCTCAATCTTGGCTAAACACAATTGGCTAATAGTAGGAAGGAGAAGGGGGGAGAATCTTAGATTTTCTAGAGGTCAAGGAATTTAGAGAGAACAAAGAAACTTTTACAAGTCCCAGCATGTCCGGCCATGTGGAGGGAGATAAGGCGGCTTGAAGGAGAACAGAGAGCCCCTAGGATATGAAATATGGAGAGGGTGGAGAGAAGGTTAATAATTTGTATAAAAATAGTTTGTAAGAAAAGATTATTTATATTTTCACACATATTTTTTCAGTTAGAGTGAACTCCTGTTTTAAAGCAATCTGTCATGGAGTCTTGTAGGGAACATAAAATAAGTGAAACCTTGTATTAGTTCATTTTTCTGTTGTTATAATGAAATACTTACAAGAAGCTTATTTAGTTCATAGCTCTGGAGGTTCAAAAGCATGGCACCAGAATCAGCTCTGATGAGGGCCCCCTTGGCTGCATCACAGTATAGGACAAGGCATTATGCAAGAGCACATGAGAGAGAGAGGTCACGTGGTAAGACAAAAGCCAAAGAATGGGGAGGAGGAAGTCGTGCTCTTTTTATAATTACCCACTATGGAGGGGTCCCAAGAGAGCTACAATAATCCCTACCCAGGGCAAAGTCCCAGTGACCTAATCACCTTCTGTTAGGTACCACCACTTAAAGGTTCCATTGCTTCTCAGCATCACTGCATTGGAGACCAAGCTTTCAGCGTATGAACACTTGAGGAACATAATTAAATCATATCCAAACTGTAGCACCGTCTAGGGCAAAAGTCATAGGGAGGGAAATTTTGGCTTTGTACATGAAAAACTTTGCAGAGTTGAAGTCTGTCCATGAGTAGAACAAATTGTTTTGTGGGTTGACTTGATATAAGTGTTCAAGAAAAGGTTACATTAACTGCTAAATACTTTTTCCTAGAATGAGTTTAAGCAAAGAATTCAAAGTTGATCTTAGTCAGGAGTCAATAAACTACTGTCTGTGAGCCAAATCCTACCCACTGCCTGTTTGTTTTGGTTTAATTTGGTTTTTAATAATTTATGGAGGTAAAATTCCTATATCACAGAATTGGCCATTTAAAAATGAACAACTCAGTGTCACTTTTAGTACATTCACAATGTTGTAAAACAACCACCTCTTATCTAGTTCCAAAACCTCATTCTTTGATTTTGTAAATAAAGGTTTATTGGAACAGAGCCATGCTTGTTTGCTTAATATTGTCTATGGCTGCTTTAATACTGCTGTGACAAAGTTGAGTAGTTGCAGGAGTCCATTAAGCTAAAATACTCATTAGCTGGCCCTTTGTAGAAAGAGTTTGTCAAACCCTTAGTCATTGATTTTCAGGCCCACTAGGATGGGGTGTTTTAAACCACTAATTGATAGATTCCAACCCCAGTTTATTTTTATTTCATAGGCATGGAGGGAGGGTCTATAATTTGCATAAGTTCTAAGACAACACTAATGATGCTGATCTAGGGTTATCTCTTTGAGAACTTGTAGTTTAGGTAGCCTCTAATGTTCTTCCTTTTCTAAGCATTAGTGCATTCAGACTTTTGTGAAGAATGTTGTTAGGTGCCTTGAGGTGGGTCTGACTCAGTGACCCTGTGTACAACAGAACGAAACATTCCTGGGCACTCTGCCATGCCTGGCACTATTGTCAGTGTTTCTCTGCTATTCATGGGATTTTTGATAGTGGATTGTTTTGGAAGTGGGCTGCTGGGTCCTTCTCCCAAGGCTACAGCACCTGGTATTCCCAGGCTGTCTCTCATCCAAGTACTAACTAGGCCTGACCCTGCTTAGCTTCTGAGTTCTGACAAGACTGGATGCCAGGGTGGCATGGCTATAGACTTTATGAAGAATAGCTATCATTTATTGAGCTAGACCTTGTGCTAGGTACACATTAATCTTCTTACTGGTCTTTCAGGGTGTGTGTGTGTGTACCTGTGAATGAGTGTATGTGTGGGAGTACATTTCAGTGTCTGTGTGTGTTTTTGTCTCAGATCTAGTGATGTCTTATGCTATATACTTTATACAGATTATATTTGAGGTTGATATTATTCTGATTTTACAGATGAGAAACTGAAGTTTTAAGAGATAAAGTGAGTTCCTAGAATCACACAGCTTATAAGAAGCAAAACTTTCCCTTTACTCTCCTCAGGGTCCCTCTACCCAGAGATCTGAGCAAGCTTAGAGCATTCGCAGCATTGCATGTACTTTTCTGAAACTCATCAGTTTCAATCCTGCAGTTATTTTATTTTATTGCTTGGTCTCCAAAGGCAACAAGAGGAAACTCAGATTTCCTCCTAAGATATAACACTAAGGGTAGGCTGTTGACATAGCACATGCCCTTAATTGAAATGTTCCTCTGATTTCAAATGGAGGACTCAGCAGGTGACCTACTTCCAAATGAATCCTACTGGAAATGTGGGTAAAATTTTCCAACAAGGACTGATATTTTGGTTGTAAAATTGCTCGTTGCTGAGTCTCCTTTAGGAAAGATAAAAGAGCGGTAGCTAACAAATCATTGTGAGGCTGGGCCGTGTATAGTGATGTGACAGTTCAAAGGTGAATAAATACCTGCATAGGCACTCACGCATGTGTGTGCACATGCATGTTATTGCCCTTATAGTGCATGGGCAATGGGCAATGTCACATGATTCCATTTAGGAACACGGAAAAACACATCAATCTTTTCCATTTGCCCAGTTTTCCTAGTTACCAATTTGTGGAAGCAGAACTCAGGATCTCATGAATTGGCAAGATACTGGAGCTGAAAGACCTCAGGCCGAGCCAGTCTAATTGTCTCTTTTAGCACTTGCAGGTTAGAGGCCCAGGGAGAGCAGTAATTTGCCCGTCACAAGGGAGCTCACTGGCAGAGGAGCAGCAGGATTCAAATCTCCTGATTCTCAGTCTATCTCTTTCCTTCACATCATTGAGGGATGAGTCAGGCTTATCTTTTAAACTAGAGGCAGCTGGACTCAGTCACTTTGGAGCTCTGTGTCACTGACCTAGTAGATTTACCCCCACCCCTTGGAGTCAAAGGGCTTTTCTTGTTCATAATTAGTTTTCCCTGAAAAATGGAAATTGCTCTTAAAGTTCCCTCCCAGTAGAAGGGACAGATTTAGTCTGATTGCCAGAACCTCAGGGTTACAAAACAAACAAGGTTCATTTGACTCTTTAGAGTGAGGCCATGGAGAAAATGGTCTTTGTGAGGATCACATGACAGTGAAATCAAATGGAACAAAAGTCTCCTGGCTCCAGGTTGAAAATACTTTCCCTTGCTACTTGAGACAACCTATTATTATAAGGAATACAGGCAGACAAACCTAGCTGTGCCTGGGCATCTACATTTATTAGTTTTGAGGCCTCTGGTGAGTTATTTTTCTTTCTTTCCTTCCTTTTTTTCCTCTTTTCTGGTGAGTTATTTTAACCTCATTGAACTTTCAGTTTTCTGATCTGTAAAACAGGATAATTCCTTCCTAGAAGTTTGAGATGCAGATGTACAAGGTGTGATCAAAAGATACAGTAACTATTTTTTTTAAATTTATTACAGTAAAAAGTCTACAGCCAAACTACTGGGGCATCAGATCTTGTCAGATCTCGGAAGCTAAGCAGGGTCAGGCCTGGTTAGTACTTGGATGGGAGACCTCCTAGGAACACCAGGTGCTGAAGGCTTGGGAAAAGGAGCCAGCAACCCACTCCCCCAAAACAACGAGCCATTGAAAACCCTATGAATAAAGAAGCGCTAACAATACTGTTTCATAGGGTTGCTATGAGTCGGACACTTGACTCAACGGCACCTAACAACATTACAGTAAAAGACACTTTGCTATTTATCACCCTCATAATACTCCTAATAGTCCTCCTGGCTTCGAACATACTTATCCCGTCATTCTTGACACTTTCTGAAGCAGTTCTGGAAGTCCTTTGTTCAAAGTGTCTTTATTTGCACTGTCATGGCCTTCTGCATGTCCTGAATTGATTCAGAACCTTAACTTTCATGATCATTTTCACTTTGGCAAAGGGCCAGAAATTGCACAGTGCCAGATTTGCTGAATAAGGTGGATGAGGACATACCATAATGTTTACATTTGGCAGAAATTTCCATACCAGAAGCTGTGTGTGACACAGAGTGTTGTCATGATGGAGGATGAAACTAAAGACACTCATGAAAGAGAATGTCCAGAACTGATTCAGAAAGTGGTAAAAATGATGGGATAAGTGTGTTTGAAGCCAGGGGGAGTGTTTTGAGGAGGATTCATGGCAATGTGTCTTCTATTGTAACAGTGCTTTTAAAAAATTTAAACATTTACTGTATTTTTTTTTTTTTTTTTGGTACTGGGAGTTGAACCCAGGGCCTTGCACCTGCATGCTCTGCAAGTGCTGGACCACTGAGGTGCACCCTCAGCCCACTTTTTAACTTTTTGAGACAGGGTCTCACTAAATTATACAGACTGCCTTTGGTCTCGAACTTGCGATCCTCCTGCCTCTGCTTCCCAAGCCGCTGGGATTACAGGCGTGCACCACTGCGCCCGGCTTGTATTTTTTTTTTAATCACATCTCATATAAACAGGCTGGCAAATGCTCCATAAATCTAAATTTCCTTCTCTTCTAAAGAATTTCACCATGCTTCTTCAAAAGACTTTTTTTCCTTTAAGGTACAGTTTATCCATAATGAAATATAACTGTGTATTCCTTCAGTTTTGAAAATGATGTTTTGAAAATCCACCTACTCACGAAATCCATACTTCTTCAAGAGAGAGAACATTTCCATCACCCTCATGTTTTGTCCCTCATGTTCTTTTGTCACTGGCTGTGAGGGCTGCAGTCTAGCTCTCCTAATCCCTTAACCTGATGGTCCTCTTTTCTAGGACCTCCACTTAAATGAATGCCGGATCCTTGGCTTGGTTGCAAAAATGAGTTTTAGGACAAGTCAGTAAGAGAGTGAAGCAGTTTGAAGTTTATTAGGTAAAGGGTAAGAGATAGTACACACTTCAGAGACAGTACAGCTGTCTAGAGAAAGAGGTGTGCCTGAGTGTCTTTACAATGGATATATATGTGCTTTTTTGTCTTTGTTTTAGATCAGGTTTAAGGACTAAACAAAGTTTAAAAATTAAGTAGAGTCAAAAATTTACTGCAAGACAAAATGAGTTAGTTTACTTATTTCTCTTGTCCTAAAGAATTTCCTTGTGTAAGTTAAATTGTAAGGTGATTTTATGGGCTGCAATGTTTAGGCTTGGGGATGGGAGAGGGATGTTAGTAATGCTAAACTCCAAAGTCAAACATTCAGGGCATAAGTAATCATAGTCTATTTGTTGTTGCTCTTGTTTGAGAGCCCATAGGAAGGGCTGGGGTTTAGCTCAGTTGGTAGAGTGCCCTGAGGACCCGGGTTCGATCCCTAGCACCTCAAAAATGGGAGGACAGGACATGGCAATCCACTCCCAAAGCAATCCTAAAACCATCAGCCATTGAGAACTTTATGAGGGTCACTATGAGTCAGACCCAACTTGATGGCACCTAACAACAAAACAAAGGAAGATGATGATTTTTTTGTCTCCAAATGTCAGATCTTCCTGCAGAATCTGGAATGATTCATGTGGCTATCACACTCCCCCTGGAATAACACTCATTCTCAGGCATTTCAGCTTATTTTGGGGAATTGTCTCACCCTTCATACAGAATGCCCAGGCCTTGAAGAGTAAATTCTTTAAAAGATTGTTGCTAACCAGGGAAGAATGCCTCCAACTTCCTGTGCCTGCTTTCAGTCCTTGCTGGGGCAGAGGAGGGAGCTCCAGCATTCTCCACAGAGCGAGAGTATAGGGTTTCCATCTGGACTCACTCCAGTTCTCTTTGGGTTTCTAAAGTCTGCAGCCCAAGGAACTAGTCTGGCAACTTTGCCTGAGGGAGAGAAGGTAGGGATGAACGTCTTCTTATTTATCTAGTAAAAAACACAATGCACCTTTTTACTGAGCACAAGGCCAAGTCCCAGGCCAAGGACCTTGCAGGGAAGAGCTAAACTGTAAGTCTGCCCTAGGCCTACTCAAGAAGGGGCACTCAGCCAAGAGGTCTCTCTGCTCATGCCTGGCACCACACCTCTCGGCAGAAGTGACCCAAAGCTGCCAGAGGTAGGTGGAAGATTATACAGGGATAGGCGTAGATCACCTTAAACTCCAGCTCATGGCTGCAGAATTGAGGGATTGGTGAAAATCATACCAATCCAGATCACTATGGGTGACTTGCACTGGCTAATTTCCTTTTTGTGAAGAGTTGACAAAACTAAAGCGATATTTACATAGTCATTGTCTGTTAAGCACTGTACCAGGCACTGTGTCCTTTTGGGAGAATACAACCGAGAACAGCCTAGACTTTACAGTAAGACAGGCTTGGAGTCTAATCTTCAGCCTGACCTAGATTCTGTAAAGAATGCTGTAGGATGAAGATTAGATTAAGCAATATAACTCAGGAAAGTCATTAGCACACAATGATGGTGCCAATATTCTCCTGTTTGTTTTCTTTTTTCCATTGAACTAAGTAAGGATCCAGAACAAGTGATGAAAGATAAAGGCACTTATAACATTGTTGGAAATGAAGTTTGTTCCAGTATTGTTTTATTTCCATCTCTCAAACTAGAGTATAAGCAACATGAAGGCAAATGTCACATTATTCTTCACATCACTTTCCAACACAATGCCTCAGAGACATTGAACTTGTTATTGAACTTGTGACTGAAAAAATGAAGACCTGATTTGGTAACCAATTTACTGTTAGGTTATAAATTCACTTCTAAAATTGAAATGTCCCTGTAATTATCTCAGTACTTGGCACACTAACCAAAGAGGTGGGGTAGAGAAATGTCTCTTATCCTACAAATAAGAGTAAGAATATGTGAGATCTGACCAAAAATGTGACAGTTCTTTGAGGTAATCATGTCCAAATGCATGGTGTCTGGCTCCCAACCTTAGTCCCAAAGACTATTCCCAAATTTTACATCTCCTAGCCCGCATTTCCACTATTTAGGATTTCTTCCTCCCATGGTCTCTCTGGTTGACTTCTGCAGGGCCATCCTCTGGGGCCAGGTGTATTAGGGGCTCAGTGGTGCGCACTAGCTTGCTCTTTCCTCTTCTGCAGCTCTTTGTGCCGCTTTGCCTGCTGTTCACTCATGCAGTCCCTGAAGGCCTGCACCTGCGGCTGACACTGCCGCCAGTCCTGGTGCTGGGCCATGCACTCCTGCACTGCAAAGTGGGAGGCAGCACAGCCAGAGCGGGAGATCAGCTGGTCCAGTGGGTCTTCTTCCTCAGCCTCCTTTTTCACTTGTCGGGCCCAGGTATGGCCTTGAGGGACGGAGGAAGACATCTTGGGGATTCTAGAATATCAACACAAGGTTGGAGTACAGACATGATTATACATAGGTTCCTGTATTATAAGTAGCACAGATCAGATGGCACTGTTACAACCTGCTTATGTGTCAGCGTCCCTCAGAAGACTGTAAGCCCTTTGAGGATACATATGGAGCCTGATATATCTTGGTTTCCCCAGTACTAGGTATGGCAGAGAGCAGGCCTGAAAAATGGTTTGAACTGAACTGAAGGAGGTAAATATGAGAGAGTGCTTACATAGCACTCAATAAGTTCAATGGATCCTACTAATGGAATACTATCTAGGCAAAATTTCATCTTTTTGGAAACGCTATTTCTGATTTACCACAAAATAATTTTTCTTCTTTTCTCCTACTGGCCTTATATTATGTCTGAAGAACAAAACACTTGTAGGTTTTGACACACGAGAGGAATATAAAGAGTTCAGTGTGGCTGTAGCACACAGTGTGCAGAGGTCAGGGCAAGAGATAAGTCTATGGGGTAAGTGAGATGGCTTGGTCAGCTATACCCAAATGTGAGGTGTATTTCCATAGACTGTTTCCTGAATATCTTCTGCTTCAGGACACCCAGCAGAAAGTAGCAAGACATGAATTATAAAAGGTTTGAAGAGAAATGACTTCACCCTTTGCACAAATTTTGCCATGATGGGCTGTAAAGGAGGTAGGATTCCTTAATGCTTCTTTTCTGTTTCATTCAAGATGAATACCTATCATGCACTATGTATACCCTAGAGTATATAGACAAGAGTGACCCTAGAGTATATATAGGAGTGACCAAACCTATTTGGGCCCTGCCTTCATGGAGTTTACAATCTAGACAAGTACACAGGCAATTTACGAGAGTGTGTACGGACAGCTAGGACTGGGACCAGACTCAAGGGCAGGAAGAGGCAGGGTAGGCTTCCTGGAGGAAATGATTTCTAAGCTGAGACTCGAAGGATGGAGAGGAGTTAGCCAGAGATGGGAAAACTATTTCTGCCCAATGGAAGAGAAAACTTGACACATGAGAGGAATCAAAAGTTCAATGAGAAGGCTCAGGGTATAGCTCACTGATGGAGCACATAGCCAACTTGCATGAGACCCCTCAGTTAAATCCCCAGAACCAGGAAACAAATGAAACAAAAACAGTAACAAAAAACCCCATCAGTAACTGGAGAAAATATGTCAAGAAATGAAAATCAGTAAAATGACTCTGTAAACATAGCCAGGGTTTGCATGTCATGTTAAGGAGTTTAAGATTTTATTACAAGAGAGATTTAAGACTTTATCTCTACACAACACTCATCTATGGAGGAAGAATAATTTGAGGAGTGTGAAAAGGGCTTTGAAATAGACATGGCCTGGAAACCTAGCTCTGTCACAGACTCATGAGGTGCCCTTATGCAAATCACTTAGCAATCTCTCTTGAAAAATAGAGATGACAGTGTTTCTTTTTTCTTTCTTTTCTTTTCTTTCTCCTTCCATCCTTCCTTCCTTCTCCCCTCCCATCCTTCCTTCCTCCCTTCCATTTCAGTACTGTGTTGAACCCAGGTCCTCATGCATGCTTTGCAAGGGCTTTACTACTGAGCTGCACTCTGGTCTTGAACTTTTAAGCCTCCTGCTCAGTCTCTGAGTCATTGGGATTACAGACGTGCGCCACCATGCCGGGCCAGAAGACATTTCTAAGGTGACCAGTACTAACAAAAAGTTCAGTAATTAACAGTTTCTATTAATGTACATGTTTCCTCTTCCCAACATTGTGAATTCTTCAAAGGGCAGAAGCAAATCTCTTAGAGTTAGAACAGTGGAATGGAAAGTGCCTTGAATTCTAAGCCAAATGATCTAGAGTAAAACCCGTTGTGTTATGCCTTACCATATAATCTTTTTAGTTTCCTCACTAATATTTAGGTCGCAGAATTAGAGTGAAGATTGATGAATGAAAAGTGCTTTACGCTACACCGTTGTTGTTAGGTGCCGCGGAGTCGGTGTCCGACTCATAGTGACCCTACATACAACAGGCGAAACACTATGGTCAGTTCTTCTCTGCTATTCATAGGATTTTCAACGGAGAATTGATTTTTGGGCGTGGGTTGCTGGGTCCTTCTCCCAAGCCTGCAGCACCTGGTGTTCCCAGGCGGTCTCCCATCCAAGTACTAACCAGGACCGACCCTGCTTAGCTTCCAAGATCTGATGGTACTGGATGTCACAGTGGTACGGGTGTTACATTAGGACTCAGTAAATACAATTGCAGTCTTCCCCCACCACATGCTGATTAGTCTCGCCTGGAGCAAAATAAAATCGACACCCGTTCAGAGATCAGGGCAGGGTAGATGGTTGGCAGCTGAACTGGTCTAGATTAAGCTGGCCTAGATTAGGAAGGCATGAAAAGAATGGGGAAGCAGAAAAATCCAGGGAAACTAAATACCAGAAGCCCCCTTTAAGGAGGGGCTGGGATTTAGCTCAGTGGGTAGAGCGCTGCGCTGCAGTCTCTGAGGACCCGAGTTCAATTCCCAGCACCGCAAAAATGGGAGAAGGGCCTGGCAATCCACTCCCAAGGCAATCCCGAAGCACTCAGCCATTGAAAACCCTATGAGGGTCGCTATGAGTCGGATGCCGACTCGACGGCACCTAACAACAACCTCCTTTAAGGAGAGATAGCAAGCGCGGGCTCGCGGCCGTGCAAAGCACTCCAGATGTGCCCGCAATATCTCCCGGCGCAAGGACGTGTACGCCGTGCTCACCGAATAGATACAGAAGAGAGCTCCAAAACGAGCCCAGCGTAGCAAAGAAGCCTTTACCGCTCTCTCTCCAGGAACCAGGCCCCAGCGGGAGCGCGCATACGGAAGTGCGGGGGAAATGCACTGCGCAGTTTCATTGGTGGCCTTTCGGTTTAGATCCCGCCCTCCGTTTTCGACGCATTGTTCTGAGTGAGCCACTTCCGGGAGTGGACGGAAGAGGCGGGCTGGTGGAGGCGGTGTCAAGATGGCAGCGCCTTTGAGGATTCAGAGCGACTGGGTCCAAGCCCTCAGGTGAATCTAGGCCCACAGCACAGCCAGAGGAGGCAGGTTACAGATGTTACCTTTGCATCAAAGACAGCCATACCTGGTTCAGGATATTCATAGGGGTTGCCCCGTCAGTTGTTGAGGGAACTGGAGGGCACAGGGTACAGAAAAAGAAGTCTCAAGCCCGCCTGGTCGCTGTTTTTCTTTGAACAGCTATCTCTAGACCAAGGGAACACATACGCGTTGTGTTATCCGTGTCAGAACCAGGATCAGTGAGTTGGAGAAAGGGAAACTGGGAGCCAGGAAGCCACTTAGCTGAATACTCATTTAGAAAATATTTATTAATCATCAGTTATTTTCAGAAGTTCCAGTATTCACCACCACTTTACGTGTTGGAGTCCTTTTAAAAAGCCTTCCTAGGTCTTTAATGCTATATGACATATTGGACTGTGTTCAGGAAACAGCGTAACAACTACCATGTCCATGCCCTGTACTCAGATATGTACTCTAAATTTAAGTGATTGTGCTTGCTCTTCAAGCAGCTGACATCTTAGTTGGGACTACACAGCAAACCTCTCATTCTTTTAACATGTTTATTGATCACATTCGGTGCCAATTCTCTAGGCATTAGGATGAATACAGCAATGGCATAAATGACAACCAATATTGCTAATAAGAATTTTTCAAATTGAATCTGGTGAAGATGAATGAAACTTAAGAAATTTACCCCTTACTTGGTGAGACTAAAGTAAAATACAGAGTACTTACTAGAACATAGAATATGATGTCATAAAAGAAGAACAGTAACATTAAGTGCTGTGATGAGCCTATAGAGTCAGAAGACATAACTTACTTAAAATGCACCTGACCATGTGATAGAGAATGATTATCAACTTAGATCTTTTCTGTCTTAAAAGCCTAGGCCCTTTCCATTATATCCTCAAAGTGTTAGTTTGAAAAGATCAGGATTTGGAAGAATAAAAGAGATGGATTCTAAATGATGTGAAAAGTCAGTGTGAGATGTTAGAACACAGACTTTATTGTGAACCAGTCTCAGATTTTAATTCCTGCTTCATAGCAGGGTAATTTTGGGCAAGTCACTTCTCTCAGAGCATCAGTTTGTTACCTTTAACACAGAGATGAAAAGTATCTTATTTGACTGTTCTGAGGATTAATAATGCTATATGCAGGGTCTGTTTTACAGTGATTGTAATATTTAAGTATAAATGACCTTGATTTTTTTCTAAGTGAATTCCATATTGGCAGAAGTATTTGAGCATTAATTTAAATAACATCTGTTCATTAAATACTACATACACAAATATTTTATCAGCAAATAATGTTTGACTGTTTTAGAATAATCTAGGCCTGGATAAGAAGTTGCCCTAGATCATGTCTAAGTACTGTGACCAAACTGGAGATTATACAACCTTTCTCTCCTTATACTGGTAGCATCCTTTTGAACTTTAAGAGTTATTTGTCATCCCTGACCATTCAGTTCACATTGTAGCTAGTGGTATCATTTCAAAACCAAGTCAACCTTCCTTTTAAATTCTTTAGGAAAGTTTTCTTATACTTATTATTTGTCAACTCAGATATGATTGCTGTATTTTATTTTTATGACAAATTATAAACATAGTTTCTTTTGAGGACAAAGAGAGGGTGTTAACTGGATGATCTCATTGTCAGAGGCTTTCTATGAGCCTACTTAGGCTTTCTTCTCTCTTCATAGGAAAGATGAAGGGGAAGCCTGGCTGAGCTGTCACCCACCAGGTAATGTCTGTAAATCTGTATGTTCTTCCTTTTTTTTTTTTTTTTTTTTTTGCAATACTGGGGGCTAAACACAGGGCCTTGTGCTTGCATGCTTTGCAAGTGCTGTACCACTGAGCTGCACCCTCAGGTCCTTTTTTTACCTTTTGAGACGGGGTCTCCCTAAATTATGCAGACTGCCTCTGGTCTCAGACTTGCAACCCTCCTGCCTCTGCCTCCCGAGTTGCTTGGATTATAGGTGTGCGCCACTGTGCCTGGCATGTTCTTCCTTGTAAAGAAGGATTTATTTCCCCTAGAACAGAGCTTTATACTTTCTGCTGGCCCAGCCTCTTTGCACAGTGGTCATAGTTTACAAACATGCTTGACCAGTCTGTGCTTTACTGACATCACTTCCACTTCATTCCAGGAGAAGCCACAGACATTCATGGAGATATTACTAATAAATCTTAATCACCCAGCCATACCCATTCAATAGTTGTTTGCTAGACATTTCTACTTGAAGTTCTCACTTTTATACTGTGTTACTTGATGTTTGTTATTAGATGGATTCTCTTTCTTGATATTCTCATTTCTTAAGTTATTATCATTTTTTGAGACATCAGAGTGAAAACCTAGTTACTTCACCCATATCCACACAGCTCTTAAGCCTTAACTAATTTTTTCCTTGAATAACACTTCTTTTTCATCCTTGACCATACAGTTCATAGTACCATTCTAAAACCAAATCAACTTTCCTTTTAAAATCTGTGAGAAAGATTGTTTTACTGATTATCAATTCAGATACCATTTCTATATTTTTATATCTTAAATTTTACACAGTCTTATTTTGAGAAAATTGGTACTGCATGAACAAAGAGAGGGTGATAGCTACAAGATCTCATAGTCAGCGGGTTTATTTTGTTTTTAAAGATAGGAAATAATTGAAGAAAGAGCAATTTAAAAAATATAAGTTGAAGGTAGAGGAAAGAAGGACTAACTGAAGAGCCAATGTCTGACTTAGAAGAAAGAGGAGATTGAATTAAGTTTAAGATGAAAGAAGATGAAGGTAAGTGTAGATGTAGATAAGTGTGTGGGCATCGATGTGGACATTTGAGGGTATCTAAAAGTCTCTGTTCCTTTATGAAGTTGGAGCTAGTTTCAACTCTTAAGAAAGAGGGATTTTCAATTGTTCTAACAAGATAGAAACAAAGACCACTACAGGAAAAGTTTCTATCTTAAACAGAAATGGAACCCAAGGACATATAGAAAAATACTATATAGTAAAAGATAGAGAAGACTTGGATGGGAAACTTAGATGGGAAGGGGGGGAGAGGGGAAACATAGAGGAGGGTAAGGGGTAACC